>VCHN02000014.1:14541593-14679838 GCA_007115665.2 Sequoiadendron giganteum
GGATTATTACATTTTGCATATTAGGCCATATAATCTAATTAGGTTAGTGAAGGAAAAACAATTCCAATCCACTCTAAGACTCAATAAGATGCAGATCCATGTCTGATTGGCTCACCTCCATGGTTGAAATTCAATCTAAACACCTTGTTGATCTCCATCTTAATGAAATATAAGAAAGTAACCCATAAACCAAAAAGCCCAAAGTTTCAATCCTAGGTTTATACATTAGACCTAGGGTTCCTAATTTTCTTTATTTAATTTTAGTGAACCTTACCTATTTAACATTACATACCTTCTAAAATTGCATCAAAGATCTAAGTTTTACATTGCATTGTTTTTCATTTCTCATTTAGAGTTTCACTTTTGTATCATAAAATACATTAAAAAATTAAAAAATTACATATCATTTTACATCATAGGTTGCATTAAGGATCATTTCATCACCTAGATCAAATCTACATTGAAAATTGCATTCATAATTGTCATTTGCATTTGCATCACATTGTCATAAATTGAGGAAAATCTAGAAACATATTCACTTGCAAACCTATTAGCACACAAAAATAGGACACTTAAATAGTTTAGTAAACATTCAATTTTTTAGTTTTGAATCACCATATCAAGGACACAAATTCCCTTGGGAACCTCTATCCTTTTGCACTTGAATCAATAAAATTTTGCACACTCCTCTTTCTTTGTGATTTCAGTTTATGTTTGCTTGCAAATCTCTATTTTGGAATTCTTAATTGCATTCATTTAGACATCTTTCATTTAGCTCAAAAAGTGATAAAAGGTGAAAAAATACATTCTTTTGTTTCAAAATTGCATCAAAATCATCATTTTCATCTTTAGGCATCTTACGATTAGTCGATTTCTGCATTTTAGATCATAAAATTGCATTCAAAATTGTCATTTATTATTCACATATTGTTACACACTTGCATTGGCATAAATTAAGAAAATTCTAAAAAAACATTCACTGTCAAATCTATCTACAGCCAAACCCAAAATCCTTAAACAGAATTACACAGCCAGATTTTGAATTTCTAGAAAACTTGCCTAGGACATAGACACCCTTGGGCGCCTCTGTCCTCCTACTGTTGATTGAATCAACTTTTGCATAGATTTTTCTTGTTGTATTCTCTATTTTTTTTGCTATCTAAATTTTGTTTTTGAATATTTTATTGTAGTTAATTAATAGTTTAGTGTCCATCCTGGGTACACTTTGGTTTTGAAACTCGCATGAGTTTCATGACCTGGTGTCCTATTGCCAATACTTCAGTGAGATGTAGTTGTATACTTATGGCATCCCACACTGTTGTTATATTCGTTTTGGATCCCAAGTCTTCCAGCTATTTCATGCATAGTTTTGTCAATACTCAACCCATTTTGGACTCTATCCCTAACACTAATACCAATGATAACCTTACAATCACCCACTTTTGCAGATGTTGAGACTATGGTTGCCCATGTTCCCGAAGATAAATTGAAATAATTGGACAAATATTTAGAAAGACTTCAAGACTATGTGAGTACTAACTATCTAGCTAGTACAACAGTCCCTATAATAGATAACATGAGGAAATTGATTAATGATGATCGAGGATTAAAGGTTTTGTGTAGCCTAGCCCATATAGTTGATGCTAATGTACCTACAATGGCTAGATACACAATCAAGCTTTGGGATACACTTAAATTCAAGGAGGAAATCAAGTCTCCCTCCCTACAACTATAGCCTCTATCCCTACATACACAAATCCATGTCGCCTCAACGATACAACAAAACATTGGCATAACTCCAACATTAGGCCTTTCCATTGGGAATTCTTATGGTTTTGGGTCCTCGTATGTGACACCTCAAGTTTCATCCCCTCTCATAAATTTTCAACATAGTAGTCAACCAAGAACTTACACAATCCCACCATAGTCACCATGTTCCCAAAACATATCAAGCAATTATTCGGTCATTAACCAACTTTTTCAAAACATAACTCCACTTCAATAACAAATCTCAACTTTGAACTGAAACCAAAATGGAAAAACATTGCAATATTGCAAAATAAGGCCATTGTCACTTGAAAATTTGAAAACACCAATGCCACAAAACATAGAGATACCAAAATTTGACAAGTACAATGGTAAAGGAGACCCTAGCAATCATATATCAGCATATATAGCCTTGTATAGTGACTTCATTTTTGAAGATAAACTCCTGGCTAAGCTCTTTCCTAGGTCATTGAAAGACATGACCTTAGAATGGTTTTGCTTGTTGCCAAATAACTCAATCCACTCTTTCAATGAACTTGTTGATGCATTCCTCCAACATCTCCAAGTCAACATTGGACCTAAAATTACAATAATCAATCTAATGAGATGTAAACAAAAATAAAATGAAAAGTTCATAGAATTCATAGGCTACTATCAATTGCTTTATTCACAAATCAATCTTACTCTACTTGATGTAGATGTTTAAAGAGTGTTCATTAAAAACTTGCAACTTTGCATAAGAGATAAAATATTATCGGTGAAATATCCATCCTTTATACATTTGTGTACGACCCTTCATGATTACCAAAACTTGGTTAGTCAATATGAAGAGACATCTTCATCTACTCCCACTGGGAAATATGAATCCGTATTGCAAAATAATTATCAACCATTCAAGAAGAAAAATAAAAACTTTATCAATTTATATACACCTCAAACAACCAACCACATTTACCCCTAAGTTGTTGCCATAAGTTTGACCCCATACCAATTTAGATCGAGCGATGGAAAATTTACCTAGTTACCTGACACCCTCCATTCGATCATGTTGTAAATTTTGAACAAGAACTTAATCCATTTACCTTTGATTAGACATGTGGACATGACTAAACCTCTACCACCAAGTTACAATCCAAATTCCTTTTTACAATATCATCGCACAAGTGGACATGATACAGAATGATGCATGC
Source organism: Sequoiadendron giganteum (assembly GCA_007115665.2). Lineage (NCBI taxonomy): Eukaryota > Viridiplantae > Streptophyta > Pinopsida > Cupressales > Cupressaceae > Sequoiadendron > Sequoiadendron giganteum. Next base: position 14,544,551 of record VCHN02000014.1, read on the forward strand.
ATTTTTAAAACCAAGTTCAAGACCTCACTGATTCTAATTACATCTAGTTGGGAAATGTTAATGATCAAGGGAATAAGTTTGTTGCCCTGCCTAACTAAAAATTATAAATGTTTACTAATCCAATGTCAAACCATTCATCCAACTTTGTGAAAGCTTGTGATGATATGAGTGATGATATGAATGATGACAAGAATATGATGATAATAACAATGAGAAAGAATTAGATAGCATGATTTCTTTAATAGATGTTCAATCTTATAAGGGCTAAACCAATGTGCTACCTGATACTACTTTCACCAGTAGTGATGCATCCATACATGCATCCAATAGTCCTCTCTATATCGCTAGACATATCAATGACAAAACTATACAAGGAATACTCATTGATCCTATGTGTGTAGAGAATGTGATCACTGAGAAGTTATTGTTTGTGCATGAGCTTTATCAAGATTCTTATGAACAATCAAAATCATGGTTGAAAACTCATGATGGTTTTGGTTGCCCAACGATAGGTTCAATCACTCTTCCTCTTAAAATTGAACCAAAATAATTAGACATATCATTCTCCATCATCTCGATGTTGGACTAATTTTGTGTAAAGCTAGGCTACTTGTGGCTATGCTCCATTAATGTTTTCCTATTGATTATTCACAAGTGCATGAAATTCCCATTTGAAAACCAAATCTTTACAGTGCATCATAATGGGTTTAATCCTTTGTCTTCCTGTGGGAACTTTTCAATGGATTTATCTTGGCCTCGACCTATGGAACCTATTAAGCCTCGGGAAGATTTATTTTGTAGGTCATACCAAAATTTTAAGGAAAAGCATATAATAGAGTTATCTCTTACCAATATTCCTAAAAATGATAAGACCATGATTGTTTCTCCTCCACCAGTTATGGATGAACCCATGCCCAAAGAAAAGACCCTTCCAAGCAACCAAGGTAAATATGTTACAGATCCTCCACCCATATCGTATAAAATACCAAGATACAATCAAATGATTCCTTTTGTGCCTCCAAAGATAAAGAAAGTGTATAGACCTAAAGAGACAATGGTTTCCCAACCCCCGATGGTTCCTTCATTTCCTCTCTTAAGGGAATAAAAGAGACCAATGGTCAGGAAACCTACTCCTACCTCATCACAAATTAAAAACCATACAAGAAGAAACTAAAATGATAAAGAGTGTAGGTGTAGGTGTCATGCTATTTCTCATCAATTGGAAGAAAATAATAAAATAGTGCATGATAATCCAACACCTATACAAACAACTCAAGAAGAATTACAACCTTCACCAAAACAAGACATGAATCCAAAATAAGAAGTGAAACAAAACATACAACAGACATTGTCATAAAAGCTCCCATTGTGATTAATTTGGATGATGAAGATGAAATTGCTAAAATTGGTATGAACAATTCCATAATGAGCTTAATGTGTTGTTTTCAAAGAAAATGAATTTATATGGGGGCAACCGTGATGATCCTCTTGATGAGAGTGATCCACCACATGTTGAACTTGGATATTCTCCTAGTATGACACTTTTTGTAGTCCCTTTAGCTAGTTGTCCACCCTCCCCATATGATGAGCAAGATTGGGATGTAGAAAACCTACTTTAGGTCAACTCGCACGTGCGGTGCTCCTTTATATTTGTTTCATATGTTCTTTGTGTTTGCTTGTGCATGATGTGATCTCCCATGTTGTTTTGCTTGGTATGCTTTTGTATTTGTGAATTTTCTTTGGATGACCCTTGTTGCCCCATTGGCAAAAGGTTAGAAAGGAAACAAACCTATTGTGACATTGTTCTATTTGTATCTTCATTCTTCTATATATTGTAAAAAATGTCTTTTATTTTTATCTTGTGTTTTCCTTTTGGGTACAATGCAAGGTGTTGAGACATTTAGGTCTCTTCCATGTTGACCCAAAAGTGTGTTTATCTTCTCTTTCTATGTGTCATTCCTCTATTGTGTTCGTTATTCCACAAGTATTTAGGGAATGATTTCAGTTTCAATCTCTATTATATCACTATAGCAAAGACGTATATTGACCTCAAATATGTGGATCCCTTCTATGTTCATATTCTATGTTGTTGGTTGTATTACATTTGGGTGCAACCCCTTATCATGATGTAGCTTCATTTGGAAACATATCATTGGCATAGGGATTTCATAATAAGCTCTTGTGACCTTTTTTTGCATGACATTTATCATTTTTTGCCTTAAAGTAATTGCTCACAGTAGGATGTTTAGCAATTTCTTTAAGGTGGGGGCATACAAATTGGTGTTATCTCCTTCACTTTGTTCATAGGCGTTGAACTTGGTGATTTGTTGACATGGCATCTTGATCATTTTTATAGCACCTTATCAAAGTTATCAGGGAGTATAACTCTTGGTATGGTTTACATGGGTGCACACCTAGTGAATAGCGGACTTCACTAGACCTAGTGTGTTTCTCATTTTGCCTTGTCTTGGGGGCTTACCTAGTGAATATTAAACTTCACTAGCTCATGTTTCCTTCTGATTTGTGACTCACCTGGAAAATATCAAACTTTGCTATTATGTGAGTCAAAAAATTTTGGTGTCTATCCTAACATAATGCGCTTGTTAGCCCATGATTATCCATACCCTCATTTTTGCATTTCATTCTGACATTATATGTTTGTGTATGTTGTCTTGTTACATTTTTTACATGTGTGTTCCTTTGTGCTTATGTTGGTTTTCCATGGGATATTAGATCCTAGGGGTTTGTGTGCTCCCCCTAAATCCTTAGTCGTACTATCTCTTCAACATTTGGACAATCAGACCCCTCTTGACATAGATTTCTACTTTAGTGTGAGTCTGAGTGTAAGTTCATATTCCCACTAAAGTGGGGGCTAAATGTAGCATCATAAATTGTGACCCTTGACAATTTCACACTTTTTTTGCTCCTCCTAAATTATTGAGCCTAATTGGACCCCCTAATTTCCTAAATTATGCATTCTATAGCCCATTTGTACCACTTTATAAGAAACTTCAAGCATTGAATAAATACATCTAATTAATATTTTGCCCTTGACACTTAATGTCTTGGAAAATAGGGCCAAGACCCATTCGCCCTAGGGTGTATGGGTCCCCCTATTTTGTTGGGGACCAATTTTGGATATGTCAGTGTTGTCATTTTAACATTCAAAATTCAAATTGTAAATGTCAATTATCGAGATATAATTTGTAGAAAATTGAGTAAATGCTTATAAATACCTAGTTATTGCATCATTTGAAATCTAACAAGAAAACTATTGATAATTAGGAGTTATTTTTCCACTGTGTGTCAAATGCTGATATTGCTATTAGGATTCAAGCGTGTAGTTTTACAAGTCAAACTACACGATCAATGAGTTTGACTCGTAAAACTACACAGTTGAATCCTAATAGCAATATCACAAGAAAACTATTGGAAAATTTATGATCAAGAGCACTATCAAGCAAGTCAAGAGAAGAATTTCAAAGATTTATTATAGCAATTCAATATCCTATCATCATGTCGAGTCTTATGTGAGTTCATATGCATTTATGTTATCATTATTTGTGAAGGCTAACCCTTGTTGTAGGTATCCAAGAAATTCAAGTATTCAAACAAGCAAGATCCAAGACCTTGAAGTGATGTGCATGACTTCAGTCCTTCAAGGAAGCCATTGAAGGGTGGTGAGTTGCAACACTTTGTGATTTCATCATTTCTTTGTATCATTTATCCATTTTATCATTGGAATTGCTATTATGGAAGTGGAACCACTAACACAAGGTTCAACTAAGGTAAGCCCCTAAATGGCACATCTCTTCTCTTTGTGAATGTGTAGATTTCAAGTTTGAAGAGGATTGAAGGAAGATTGAAGACAAATTGTTCGTTGTTGTAATTGAAGCCTACGTGTTGTTAACTCACAGAAACTCACCTATAGAATTATTTGGTTGTGTTCCAACAACTCTGCAACTAAGAATTAGAAGCTCAAATTTGTCATCAAAGGACCTCAAAAACATAGTCGAAAAGGTGTACAAGGACTCATATACCCTAGGGTGACTCTGTCCCTATATCTAGACTGACAACATATTTTTAGTATAGGTACACAGTCGTCTGCACTTCCTAGATTTGCTTGCAATTTACTGTTTCAGTCTGTTAATTATTGGATTATTGCATTTAGCATATTAGGTCATATAGTCTAATTAAGTTATTGAATGCAAATCAATTCCAATCCACTCTAAGGATCAATAAGATGTAGATTCAAGTCTTCTTGGCTCACCTTCATGGTTGAAAGTCAATCTAAACACCTCGTTGATTTGCATCCTAATGTACCTATGAAAAAGGAGCAAAAAGCAATCCTAGGTTCTATGCAAAAAGCTTAGGGTTCCCTTTTTCTTTGTTTCACATATTATATATAAGCATGCAAATGATAGTATAAAAAATGATAGAAAATTCATAAGGGGGTATCATTTCTATTTGAGTAATATTCAATTATATTCATCAAAGTGTGTGTGCTATTGTTTCAAAGTATTTTATAAAAATTAAAAGGAAAGAAAAATATAGATGACACAACATCTCATATAGTCAAACAATTAGACAGGCCATTTCAAAATGCATGAATACTTTATTTGATACATAGTGCTACACCCACCTTTTTCACATAGACATAACACACCAATTGACAATTTTTTGTTTTAAATGCTCAACTCACTAGCTTCTAACTAGAATTGATTGTATTCAAAAGTTAAAAGTTTTAATTAACTTGTTAGCTAATTATAATAGTTTTAAAAGGAATCATGTAACTAGATAATTAAATCCACATTTACTTTTAACTTGCTTGATATTAACTAGATGAAATAAATACTTGAAACATTTCAAATCCACAACTTAATACTTAATACTACAACTTACGAACACAAAATTCAAAGCTAAGCTCTTAATTAAGTACTTGAAACTCTCACACTCCTCTTTGGACCTAATAATTCAATTCATATAATTTCTCAAAAAATAATCAACATATTTTAACTACTCTATCTCCTTAAATATCTCCTAGGATTATTTTTTATTTAATTTAATAATATTATAAGATATCCCCCAATTTTTTAATAAAAAGATCATTATGAAAAAGGAATAGATACACTTGTTAACTAATTTAAATAAAGAATCAATCCAACTTTATATATATTATTTTCTTTTCTTTTTCTTTTTAAATTTTAATGGACTAAATTTTAAAGGAAGTAACTACAAACCTTGCTTAGCCTCTTAATTTTATTCTCTCAAGCTTTGGTTTTAAAAAAAATTGAAATGACTTTGAAATCACAAGGATCCACTCATATAGAATTTAAGATACATTAAGTCCTAAATTTCTAGCCAACATAAAGGAGAAATAGAATGTCCTAGACAAGGTTTTGATTTCTAACTATGTTTTGACTCATAAAATGTACCTACACGAGTTTTTTTATAGTTTAGTTACTAACAAGGGAGATATATAAGCACAACATCAATTAAATTTCAACATATTTTATTCCTTTCCTACTACATACTCTTACACACATTTAATCTTAAAATCCCAAACACTCTTGATCTACAAACCTTATTACTTAGTTATAAAGCAATGATATGTAGATATATATATACATCTTTGAAATGCTTAACAATTTAATCAAAATTATATTATTTTAATTTATCTAGCATATAGATATTTTTATTTTAACTTCATTTAATCAACATAAATTGATTGCAATTAAATGTTGGATTAATTTTATATTAATTAATCAATATTATTCTTAGAGGTGTGAATAATAAGTTTTAAACATGTTAAAAATAAAACACACGATAAAATGCATTTGTTTAACTATTTTTAGAGAAAGAAAATGTGAAGACATAAGTATGAAATCATACACATTTTATCACACTAGTGAAACTTTCATTCTTACATGAGTTTAATTATCTTATCTTCTATTATTATATTTCAAACTTAAAGATGAAACAAATTTCCACTTTAATCATATAGTTTAATCATTCATTGCACCTCTTCTTGACACAAATGATTATATTTGCTTATATTACAATTTGAAAGTATTACAACATTTATTTCTTCAACAATAAGGAAGGTTATAAATTTCTAAACCCAGCCTTCTTTTTACAAAAAAACATTCTTCAACCAAGTATTTCAAGGATCTATTAACTTCATTTTCCATCACCATGAACAAGATTTAGTAGTTCAAAAAGAGGGCTTGCTATTTAAAGGATAAATTCTCTCCACCCATCAAATATGGCATCATCAATCCATCAGAAGGCTCTAACCATCCCCCATGCAAGGGGAACCATACAAAACCCAACACACAAGAGGAAGAAACCAATACACAAACTATGAAAAATAATATCATATTTCCATGAAACTCACTCAATATCCCAAAATTCTCAAATAACCCAAGAACCCATTTATCTTCAAACACATATCACTAATACAATGGACCCACTACTTTCACAACTATTTTCACAGGTCAAACAACAAGAACTCCTACACAAAAATAAGAGCATGCATACAAATCAATTATTGATAAAATGGAGTTACAAGGAATTATCTCACTACATAAATTATAGGGATGAAGCCTCATTCCTCCTCCATGCCAAAATCATTTAATATCCAACTCTCTTTCCATATCTCTAATCTTCTTCTCTTCTCAAAATCTTGGACACTTCTTCTCTCACACCAAAAAAAAAATGAAAAATTCTGAAAACAAGAATGGAAAAATGAAATTATCATGAACCCCCTTCCAATCTCTTTATTCATCCCTATCCTCTAGGTGAGTCATGGAAGTTTGGAGATTCTCCCTCCGAAGGAGCTTCCATGTGTCCACCCTAAAGAGTGAGTCATGGTAGGTTTTCCAAAACCCAACCAACCTTAAACAAACTTTGGAGGATGGAATGGGATGATGACACATCACCCATTCCACCTTCCAGCCGTCAAATTTCGTCACAAACATCAAAGGGAAATGAAAAAGGCTCAAAACTCAGTTATAAGTTAATATATGCATCCCAAGATGTGCCTAATCCTTAGGTACATACCTAAGATCTTTAAAACCTATAAAATAAGGCAAAAGTTGACATTTTGTAGCACTTTTTTTAAAACCATATAAAGTGTGCATACACATTTTAACAAAACAAGGGAACTCTTATCCCTAACATAAATTACATATCTTAACTCACAATTTTCAAATCAAATGACATAATGAGATAAAAGACTAAACTTGACTGAAACATCCAAAAGATAACTTAAATATATTAAAACCACAACATTTAACTTTCTAGGACACCCAATCACAACATAGAAATTCAATTTTGAAAGTTTCATAATATGATTTTTGATGATTATCTTCCCTCATTGGCACTAATTTCCTACACATTAGTCACAACATATATATATATATATATATTAAATATATATACATAGTTAGGGCATCTTAAATAATATTGTTCATTGTTCTCACTATGATCAATTTTATAATTTAATTGATAATAATTTGTATAATTAATGCTCTACTCAACTTATTATATAAATTATAACCCCTCATCAAAATAAATAAAGTCATAAAAGTTTGATTACACCCTTACTTAGTATACCTAATTTATCTTCAACAATTTTTTTATTATAAATATCCACCCCATTTTTGGACCAAGTTATCTATGTTTTATTTTGTGATGTTCTTTAAAATTATGATGCCAAAATTGTTGTTTTAAGAATATTTAAGCTATGATTGATATTTTTTATTACATAAAGGCAAGAAAAATCTCAATTAGATATTATTTTAGATAGATATAAATTTGTATATATTACCATTAGGATGATTTGTGAATGTTTATGTTATGTTTTGGTATGTTGATTATCAAACCAATTGCATTGATGGTTGAGTAAGGTGGATGTAGGAAAATGGTTTTCCCCCTCTTGAATGAGGAGGGAGAGCATCACCAGAGAGAGGGAAGTAGATCGAGAAGAATCACATGCATACCATGACCCTGAGAAATTTCACACACACACACACACACACACACACACATTGATATTTTGGTTGTTTTTGTAGATAGATTAATTACCTTTAATTATAGGTAAAATATTTTTTGTGTTCCTAAGTATTGTGAGTGTTGCCTTTTTTGCTTCTCTTTTCTTATTTTTGTATCCAGATATTTTTTACTTATGGCACATGTGTTTAATCATAAAAAATATGGAGGAATGGTTTCCTTTCCTTATAAGTGTTTGAATCTTTGAATATATGCTTGGTCTTGTAAAGCTAAAAGTCCAATAATTGGATTTATATTCTTGTTGTTAATATATATATATATATGTGTGTGTGTGTGTGTGTGTGTGTGTGTGTGTGTATAGATGCATACATATGGATATAAATAGACATTATTACTAATGTAATATTTTAAAAGAGTTACTTGGAAGCTCGAATGAGTTGTTGATAGCTCTAAGTGGAGAGTTGTGTGTATTAATGTTCATTAATATTATTTAAGTACTTTACTTCAAAGTGGGAGAAACACATAACAAACCAAACATTAATTCCAAATTTCATGGCTTGAATAGAGAGAAGTGGGAGTTAATGAGAGCTCAAGGTGGAGTAGATGGAAATAAGAGAGAAAAGGAAACAAGGAAACAAGAATATGCAAGTGATAGAGAAACATGAATAAAGACATACGAGTTTAGAATTTCTAGATTGGTTATTGCAAAGGTAAAATGTATGTCTCTATTCTTCATTTCACTATCAAAATAGAATGCAATCGATCAAAGAAAATATATCATGCTATTATTTATGAGAAAAATATATACTAGTTGTCATTGCTAGGAATATTTAAACCTTCGACTATGTTGTTTGGAAAACATACAAGTAGATTGATGATATGAGGATAGTGATGATTTAGCCTCTGTGTTAAAAATTAAACTATCATTGGGAATATGATGGTTTCTATCATTAGGACTACGATGGTTTGACCTTTGTTCTTTTGTATAAAATACCCTTTAGGTTTGTGCATGGTATCTAGTAATCAAATAGGTCATTGCTTTAGCATAAACCCTAAATAATAGAGACTGTATAGGTCACTATTGTAGTATAAATTCTATAAGAATTATTCATGATTACATTTTGAGAAATATTATGTGACCAAGTAAGGTCACTATTATTTTTTATTGTCTGTAAGAATTTGTTTGGTCGAATAAAATATTATGTAATCAAATAGGTCACTATTATTGTTTATACTTTGTAAGAAGTTGTTTGGTCAAATAGGCCACTATTAAAACATACCCTTCGTGGAATATTTGGTGACCAAAAGGTCATTGATACATCATGAATCCTATAGAAAATTGATGTGATCAATTAGGTCATTATTATGGCATAAACCCTATTAAAAGTTGTGAGATTGTATAAACCACTATGAATGTGTATATCTAGCATAATAATTTGAGACCAAATAGGTCTAGGAGATTCAAGATTTATATTTCATCTTAAGAAAGCATTGTTGTGTTTTATACCTTCATTAGTTGAGTGTTTAAAGGTTCTATGTCGAGTTATCTTTTTTCTAATGACCAAAGGAAAGTATGTTTTATTTATGTTCAAGTGAATAAGATCATATTAGGTTATTATTCCTTGAAGCATTAAATAGGTCTATGTTAATCACCTTAGTCTTGGAAATATATGTTTATAAACTAGAATTATTTTCCTTTTAGTTGAGTCTATTATTTTTTCTGAATTAAGAAATAAAATATGTAAATACATAAGTGAATGTGTGTGTGTGTATTGATGCAATTGCATGTATAAGAAGTGTACGTAAGCATGACAAATAAGCTTGTATATTTATACATGTAAATATGCATGTATGTAAATATATATATATATATGTAAATATATATATATATATATAAATATTTATGTATATATATGTATGTGAGTAAACATATTCAAATATACAAATTATAAACTTGCAAAAGCATGGTCTGTAATATGTAAACAACAACACTATTTTATTACTAAAGTATAAAAGAAGACTTGAGAATTTTTGTGCTCATGTGATTATGTGTTTGATTAACCATATTAGTATGATAATAAAATGTGAATATGATTATCTATAACCAATTTGAGAAAGGATTGTGTGAACATAAATCATGCATTATCATGTTTATTTATCATTAAAATCACTTCTTGCATTATCGGTTCACAATGTCTATTTATTACATTCAATTAGATGGGTCATACTCTGGTAGAGGGTATCTAGAGTTGTATGACAAATTGTTTGTAATTAGAACACAACACTAGTTCTCAAATGGCATGGTGAGTCATGGATATACTTTGGGTCTACTACCCTTGTGAAGGGTAGGGCCTCTTCCAATTGGAAGGTGTGTGGGGGACCATCAATCTATGGTTAGAGAAAGAACACTCAACTGATGCTCTCCCTCTGGGTGATCCCACATTAGTGGTTTACAATTTTTGGCCAAACTGGACACTGAAATTATTATTTTTAACTAAATCTTCACATTCGAGCACCTATAGCGGCTAATCCGTGAGGAATTTGAAGATGATGTAAACTAGAGTCTCATCAAATTTTGTATGTAGATTCTAAAAATATTTTTTTCAAAATTTTTGGAATAAAATTGCACTTCTTTTTCTATCTCCCACGAAAACTGGTTTTTTTCAGAAAACAACATTTTTAAAAAGTGACCCTCACCGTATACAACATAACTTTTTTTTTATGAAGGATAAATTCTAATTTTTTTGAATTTAGATTTGTAACTACGATATCTAGAACTTTCATTTGGTCTCATAGTTTTTTATTGAATATTTTTTCCTTAATAGAGTTTTGAAGTCAAACCAATTGCAATTCAGACATAGGCGAACTGTATACAACATAACTTTTTATGTATGTATTGAAATTCAATTTTTTTTTTAAATGGATCAAGGACATCAATACCCAGTACAAAAAAAAAAAAATTTAAAATATTTTGATAATTGGGTATTTTTCCACATGTGCAAAACAAAGAGCTTGATTTTTGGTGAAAAACCTATGTTTAATAAAACTAAAAAAACACATACATAATAAAACCAAAACATATTAAAATTATTTTTGTGGGATAGCTCATTTTGAGGACTATCATAATAATTTCAAATAAATTTTAAATGAATTCATTTGATCCCCCAAAAGCTAAAGCAAAAGTGATTTTTTATCAGCATTTTGATAGGTGTAAAGGAGACTCATTTATAGGTATGGTTTAAAACTAGCGAGGTTCTATCCAAGGAGGTTTGATCTAAGGTGGTTTGATCAAACCCTCTTTAATTGGAATCCTTAAAATGGAACTTTTAAAGGCTTAAATCATTATATTTTCTAAAAATATGTGATTTCAACAAAAATCAGTTCCTCTCAGAAATTATAAACCAGCTTTGTGGGATCACCCCTCTTCTAGTTAAGATGCCAAAGACTTGGCTTATGAGAGATAGTATTTGATTTCATTGAGATTGTGTTAATGACATCATACTTAATTATTCAAAAATGTGTCCTTATACATGTATTATTGATTATATGTATTGCACATCAAGTTTATGATGTTGTATTTGAAATGAAATGTTAAATAAGATCTATATAGTGTAATTTTTGAAAAGAGGATTATGATCAAACAATGTAATTAAATACTATTATATTTTGTTAAGGAAATGACGTTATGTTTCATACTTGTAAACTTGATTCTAGAACAATGTTGTATAATATGATTTAGTCATGAGATAATGTAATTAATTAATTTATTCTTTAGAAAAATATATATTTAAATTTTGTATTCCTTCCTTCTAGAGTACAAGAGAAATAAATATCATTACATGACTATTTTTTTTTTAAAAAGAGTTTTATTAAAGATAAGGTAAAGCAATTTTTAGATAGCGAGCAGGTAGTTTGTTACATGTTGTATCATAACACAAACACTAGGACCTAAGATCCTTCTATGCAAGAAGGTGAAAACCAAAGTTAAAACCACGAAAAATGTGAACTATGAAGGAGAGGCTTGGCTCTTCTAATCTAAAAGTTTGGTTGATGCTCTTATGTGAATCAAGCTAGAAAGAGAGAAATGGATTGAACAATTAGTCTCCACTTCAGTTAAACCTAGAAAACCATTAGTGATTCATGACATGCCCCTTGGGTGTTGTCAAAATGTGTCAACTCTAAGTAATAATGTGATAGAAGAGTACTTGTGTATATATCCCCTCACAATATTTATTTTGTTAGACTCCGATGGAGAGGAGGAACCCGAATAAATTCCCATCTTTGATAGTGATATGTAACTCTGAACAAGGAATCTTATGTATATAAGGATATATGAATCTAATGATATAAATAAAATCATTTTGTTTCTAAAATTATTGAGATATGAAATGGAAAATCATAATTATCTCTTAAACCATTAAAAGTGAAAGTAACACTTATGTTTGTGCATATATTAGTTGCATATCATTTCACATCAAACTAAGAAACTAATAAACCTTGATGGTTTACCGGGTGCAATCATGGTGTGAACTAGAGTGAACTCTAGAAGTGGTTAGGATGGTTCTAGACAACTTTCAAAAAACTTATGGTGGAGTTGGATCAAATTCTAGCTATATTAAATGAAACCAAAGAAATATTGGGAGCCTTGGAGTAGGAAGTGAGAGGGGAAAACAACCATGAGAATGATGAGGAGAAAATTCAACAAAATGGAGAAAATAATGATTAGGAGCATAGTTCTCATGAAGGGCAAAGGGAAGCTGAATAAGACCAAGAAAATTAGGGAGAGTTCAGAACTCGTCTAACAAATGAACTTGCAAGGGATATGGAGAAAAATTCCCCACCAAATTTTGATGGAACAATGATAGGAGATGGATCCAAAGCATGGCTCACTAACATGGAAAAATACTTTGAGAGCATGAACTATTTAGAGATAACCAAGGTAGTTTGGGCAGCCTATCAATTATTCAAAGAGGCATCTACTTGGTGGATGAATAAGAAGATAGAATTAGGATTAAGATCCTTAATTCTGACTTGGGATCAATTTGTATTCATCTTCAAAAAGATATCGTTACACCATTTGTGTTTCGACTATAAACTGACTAATTTTTAGAACCTAAGTCAAGGAGGCATGATAGTAATAGAATACTAGGAGAATTTTACAAGACTAATAAAGTATGTACCCAATACTAGCATGATGAATGATTTTGCATAAGGAAATTCATTGTGGTTCTAAATGCTCAAATAGGAGATGAAGTGGATGTTCATGGTCCAAACACCATGGATTAGGTCTTTGAAAAGGTGATAAAATAGGAACAAAAGTTGAAATCAATTTTAGCCTACAAGGATAAGACTCGGAAGAATTTTGGTTGGTCCAAATCATCACCAAATTTCAAGAAGAAGAATTGGAATCAAGATCCCAAACCAAAAATGAATGGAAAAGGGGCAAGAAACAATTGAAACGACTCCCAAAATGGAAAATAATTAAGGACTTCAAGAAAAGAGAAAACTTTAAGAATGATCACCCTACAGAAAAGAAAGGGCCTGCTAAATGATGCTTCAACTGTGGAGGAGATCATTATGCAAATCAATAGCCTAACAAAATTTAAGGATTTAAGCAATACTAAATTAACCCTCTCTGATCACAACAAACAACAATGTAGGATAGGAGACATGTGGTTATAGATAACCATCAAGAATAATATCAAGTCACACCAATTGAGACTATAGGTATTTTATTTGGGTTATCAATTTCATTTCTAATAGACACTGGTGCAATTGAAAACTTCATAAATCCTAGTTTGCTAAAAATACTTTTTTAGCCCCTAGGGATTGGGAATTGGTCGCCTATCTAACCTTGGGTGGTAGAGAGAGCACTAGTGGATTTATTAACAAATAAAATAATTTTAAAAAGTGGGGCAACCCCCGCTACCACTAGCTGAGCGACAGACAAGAGACCCCACTCCCATGGCGACCGACTCAGCAACACCACCACAAATTTGCAAGATGCTAGCGACAAAGCTACTTTCACTGCGATCTGTAGACCACAGTCATTAGTTACCTACAACTGTGCCACTTATAATAGCAACAATGCTTAATAAAGCACACATAATTTTATTTTTTTTATTTTTAAATCTGTCATACGATACGACTTGACAAGGGTCATACACAGGCCCTTGCAAAAAAATCCTTGGAAGCTCTCGATGCTAAAATAGGGAAAATTCTATACCAAAATTCATCAAATTAGCCTCCTAAATGCAATTGTAAGGTCCCTTTTGTGCCAAAAATCACTAAAATATCAATCAACTCTAAAAATTATAAAAAATATAATTAAGATTTCATATCTAAAGCTTGTAACCCTAGTTGAAGAAAACCCTCATAAATCGAGAAGGGGTTCACTGAATCTACACTCTCATACCATGTTAGAATTGTGAATAACACAAGACGCGAGATCAAACTAAGAACAAAAGCACCTTCCACTCAAGATATTTGCAAAACAAATATTTGTTATTCCTCAACAAGAAAAAATTACAAAATGAAAAGCTTCCATGAATCTCAAGAGACTTCAAGGAAATCTAGTCAAATAATACAATTAAGGGTGGGTGCTTTATAAGAGCAACCCTAAATAAACGGATTAGATCATGATAAGTGTCAACATCACATGTGATGAGACAAAATGATCTAATAATAGCCCTCTAGTTAATAGAAAAAAACACTCCTAATTTTAGCTTAAGTGCATGAGAATAAATTAGCCTAATAATCAATTAAATATTAATTAATCGCTAGCTAATGCATGATTACTCTAATAGTTAAGCCTTAGTCAATAGAATATGAAAATTATTCAAGAGCATAGGTAAAGAAATATAGTAGAATTGTAGTAGATCATTCAAAAAGGAATACACTTGGGTCATATAATCTAAGAAAAAGGAATTGTATAAGATCCTTCAAAGATCAAGGCTATCCCGAAATGACATGTACCTAGGAATGTGCATGAAGTGCATAGTTTTACGGGATTGGATGGATATTATATGAAGTTTGTATCAAACTTTCGAAAAAAATAATTATAACTTCACTTCAAAAAATGGGAAAACATTTCAAATGGTTAGAAAAGTGTGTAGAGGATTTTTTCATTCTAAAAGAGAATTTGACTAATACACCAATTCTTAGAGTCCCAGACCCAGAAGGTCATTTTTTAGTCATCATTGATGCTTTGAGAGAAGGCTTGGGCAATGCTCTAATGCAATATGGGCAAGTGGTAGCCTATGAGTCTAGGAAATTGTGGCCCTATGAGAAAAATTGTGCTTTACATGACTTGGAACTAGCGGCAATAGCACATGCTCTCCAAGTTTAGAGACATATCTTGATAGGAAAATAGTTTGAGCTTCAATCAGACAATCAAGGTCTTAAGTATATTTTCACTCAACTAAACTTGAATGCTCAGGAGAGGTGATGGTTAAAGTTGTTATTTGATTATGAATTTGAGATCAATTACATAAAAGGGAAAAATAATCGAGTGATTGATGCCCTAAGTCACAAAAGGCATAATGCGACAAAGTATTGATTCAATCAACTTTTTGAGAACTAATAAAGAATTCACCTAGAGATGAATTCTATGAGCGAGTTAAGAAGGCACTAAGAATCCTCCAGATATTAGATATGAAGGAAATCATTTTGAAAATGATGGATTAATATAATACAAAGACAAAATGTATGTTTCAAATCAAAATGATTTGAGAAATATTATGCTAAAAGAAGCACATTGTGCTTCATATTCTAAAGATTCAAGAGTAATGAAATTTTTGGTAGATTCAAAACCACTTTATTTATAGAAAGGAATGAAGAAATATATGGCAGGATTTATTTCCAAATAGCAAGTTAAGGTTGAGCATCAACATCCAGTAGGATTTATGTACCCTCATGATGTTCCAAAATAGAAACGTTAATTGATTAGGATGGATTTTGTTCAATGTTTACCTATGTCAAGGAACTTTCATGACTCTATTCTTGTAGTGGTGGATAAACGCATAGAAGTATCTCATTGTATTCCAAGAAACCTTACAAATGGATCACCCATTTCAACAAGAAATTTTGTACAAGAAATATTCATATTACATGGAGTTCCTAATAATATTATCTCTAAGAGAGATGTGCAGATGACTTTGAGGTTCTAAAAAACCTTTGTTTCAATTCTATGAACTCAATTGAACATAAGTTCAACTTATCATCTTGAGACAGATGGTCAAACAAAAAGACTAAATGAAGTGCTTAAGAATTTGTTGAGGATTTATTGCATGGATCAATGATATAAGTGGGAGGATTACCTTCCACTAGTTGATTTTTCCTATAATAATTCATATCATTCTACAAATAACTCATTTTGAAGCATTATATGGCAAGAAGGGTCAAACTCCTATAATTTGGGATAAAATAGAAGATAAGATTAGCCTTCGGCTAGAAATTCTAATAGAAATGGAGGAGAAGATTAAGCTAATCAAGAAAATATTAGTAGAAGCAAATGGTGAGCTTAAATTTATGTTGATTCCAAGCATACTCCATAACTATTCTTAGTAGGAGATAAATTACTCTTAAGATTCAAGCACCAAATGAGATTAATTAAGTTTTTTAAGTCCATCAAGCTAGAACCTAGATATGTGGGTCCATTCGAGGTCCTAGAATTAATCAACCTAGTTTCTTACAAAATAGATCTTCCACCTACTCTTGCTTGAATGCATGATGTCTTAGTGTGTCTTACTTAAAAATGTATGTATCTAGTTTTAATCATATTCTTTATTGGAATTATCTTCAAGTCAAGGATCTAAGAGTGGTCATGATCGATTCTCTCAAAGTATTTGAGCTTTGCAAGCTCCACTTGCATAACAAAGAGATCACTTATTGCAAGGTCTAGTGGGACCAATATTCTAAGGACGGCACAACTTTAGAGGAATATGAAGAATTTTATCAAAGTTTCCCACATTTGTTTAATTAAGATACTTCCATAGAAAAAAAAGTATTTTACTTCAAATTTGAACTAAATCATCTTTAAGGGGGAGGTGATGTCACACCCTATTTTTAGACCAATTTATCTATGTTTTATTTTGTGACATGTTTTAAATTTATGATGCCAAAAATATTGTTTTAAGAACACTTAAGCTATGATTGATTTGCTTTATTACGTAAAGGCAAGAAAAAATTTAGCTAGATATTATTTTGGAAAGACATAAATGTGTATATATTACCATTTCAATGATTTATGAATGTTTATGTTATTTTTTGATATGTTTATTATCATACTAACTACCTCATTGGTTGAATGAGGTGGATGTAGGAAAATGGTTTTCCCCCTCCCGAATGAGGAGGGAGAGCATCACCAAAGAGAGGGAAGAAAATTTGGAAGAATCACATGTATACCATGACCCTAAGAACTTTCACACACATACACACACACACAAGTTGATGTTTTGGTTGCTTTTGTAGATAGGTTAATTACCTTGATTTATAGGTAAAGTGATGTTTGTGTTGCTAATTGTTTCATGTTTCACTTATCTTGTCCTATTTCTATATCTAGTTATTTTTACTTATGACGCATATATTTCATCATCAATATGTTTGTTAAGTTCAAAAGGTGGTAGAATGGTTTCCTTTCCTTATAAGTTTTTGAATCTTTGAATATGTGCTTGGTCTTGTGAAGCTAAAAGTCTAATAATTCAATTCATTGATTATTAAGCTAATTTCACTTCATGCACTTAAGCTAAACTTGTGAGTGGTTTTTTTTCTATTAACTGGAGTGAGTTATTATTAGATCATTTTGTCTCATCACATAGGATGACTATAGTTATCATGATTTAATCCCTTTATCATTTAGGCTTTTTTGTTATAAGCACTCTCCTTCATTGTATTATCTCTCTAGAAGACTTGAGGTTCAAGCAAGCTTTTCATTTTTGTAAGTTTTTCTAGTTGATGATATAGAAGATTATTATTTGCAGCTCTCTTGTGTGAAAGGTTTTTGTGTTCATTGTTTGATCCTACATCTCAAGTTTTTTCACAAATCTAACATGGTATCAAAGCATGGATTCAATGAACCCCTTCTCTAATTTTGATCTTTTTTGTCAACTAGGGTTACAAGAGCAAATCTAGAATCTTCATTGCTTTTTTTGTAATTTTTGGAGTTGGGAAAATTTTTGGTGCATTTTGTCACAAAAAGGACCTCACCATTGTGCTTAGGAGGCCGAACAGACAAATTTTGATATAAATTTTTCCTATTTTAGCATTGGGAGCTTCTGAGGCAATTTTTTTTGCATAGGTCCCTATACAACCCCTGTACAGCCCCTTGTATGGAAATTTTCAAAACATAAAAAAAGTGTGTTATGTGTTATATATAGCACCAAGTGCTATACATAGTGCCCAACGCTATATATATGGTTCCACCATTGTGGCGGCCCACCTCCAATGCTACCCATAGGAGTGACCATCAAAGCGGCACCCCTGGTGGCCCCTTCTTTAAATGCCCAATGGATATTTCAAACCTTGTTGGTGGCAAAAAAAACCTGGCAACTTTGTGTCGCCTATTTTATTTTTCTAGCCCAACTATTACTTTTTCGATGACAGCACCCACTAAGAATCTTTTTCAGCATATTTTGGTCAGCGAACAAGAATATTCCAATCAATCTAGCTTTTCAAGGGCCGAACTTTTTTTGATGCAAGAGAATATTCCCAAGTATATTCTACTAATGTCATGTTGACATCAATGGTATGGCCACCAATGAGGTCCCTTCCAAGCCCCCTTTGGCCCTAAAGGAGCTATTTTTTTCCTTTGTCATAACTTGGGCATACAATATTGACATTGGGCAAACGAGATATTGTCAGAAAGCTAGTTTCATGAACTTTTCAGTGGTGTGGGTCTCATCACCTTTTTTTCTAATACAATCTATAGCCTATCAAAATCAAAGGTGTTGTTTTCACTCCTAAGCTCATAAATTTTGACAAGTTTCTCTATTTTTTGTGATTCTTGCGACGTTGGAAAGGTCTTTCAAATTGCTTCATAGCTACCCATACACTTTTTCCACTTTTTTCTTTAGGTACATTTTATTCAAATTTTTGTGTTTGCATATTCTAGTGAATTAATTGGATGTTTTAACTCTTGGAAACTTTTTGTTTGCATGTGATGACTTTTTTTGGTTGTTCTACATGTATTTCTAGCATTTTATCCTATTTGTGCATTGTAGACATATTTTGCATACAATTTCTCTTTTATAGATACATTGAGATAAAGTGCCATTCTGGTGTATTTTTTTTGGTAATTTTACACATCCTATTGTGCCTTTTGTAATCGCACTATGATATAAAGTATCATGGGGGTTTGTGTAATCCTTTTATTTTTCCATCACACATTTTTCAAGTGAGTATTTCTTCCATGACAACATCAAATCCTATTGATTATTTTCTCATGCATGTGTGCCTTGTTTGCACACCTTTTTCAATTGTAGGTACTTTTGATCAATGTTAGAAGCACCAAAATAAATGTTCCTATGTTTGAATTAACATTTAAATATAATCATGAGAATAAATGATAATATTTCATACTTAGCACCAACACTAAGGCACATAAACAAACCAAATGTTCTTTTCATTTATGATTTACAATTTATCTTTGAAGAGAGGTTCCAAATCAATATATTACAACATAAATGAATGAAATGCATCCATCAACATGAATTAAAATTGAAATTATATGATTCTATGTCATTCCTCGATCCATGAAACTTAGGTCCCCAATGGTGGTTACCATGCCACCCAACCTTGTGGAATCAAACAATTCACTATCACCATGCTAGGAGATAGTCACATGGGCCACATGTTAGGAAAAGGTGTGTTGTACACCTTGCATAATGTATTTAACGTAATTATTATACTTTATGTATTGGGGAAAAAAGAATTAAATAAAGTACCCAATATTAAATGTGGGGACATGGTTTTGTAATCTCATGGTTTTAGTCACATGGTTTTGTGTAATACCACTTGGTGGTTTTATGGGAGCTTGTGTCTATAAAAGCAACCACAAGGGTAGTTGTTTAAGTTAACGATTGGCAGGTTAGCTCTGGTTAGCATTTGTGGAGGTTTGAAGCATGGCATGGGATGCATGCTTGCATGCTTGCTCACATGGATTGCATGGAGAGGGCTTGTTGCTTCAATGGTGTTCATGGAGACTCTGAAGATGTATTGTTTAATCTTTATTGTTGAATAATACATGAGAGATGGATGCTTTTGGAGGCTGGGTTTTTTCCCTCTTGAGGGTTTTCCCAGGGTATATCTTATGTCATATTTTCATGGGTATGTTGTTTATTCTCTTGCATGTAGATTTTGAGTACTTATTTGCATAGATCTCTTCTGGGTTATGTGGAAATTGTCTTTAAATGGTTGCAAGTTTCCAACATTTGGTAGCAGAGCTTTGGTTATGGTTGTATAACCCTTGGTTGAGAAAATTATTGTTTGAGTTTGAATCTATGCATTGCATGAGAAGATGAAAGGCATGGAAAGCTATGAGGGTTTTTCAGGTTATTTATTGCAGATCTGAGGGTTTTGGGTTTGTTGTTTTGATGGGTAGTTTGCAGATTTGGAGTGTAAGAAATTTTGGGTGAAATGGGTTTCTTAGTTTTGCATTCAAATGGGGGTTTTGTGGGGAAAAATTATAGAAGACCTCTTAGATCAAAATGGACCTCATAATTGGATCTAGGTTGTCTAAGAGACGAAGATTGATATATAACATGACCTATTTTGCTTACAATTGAAAGAAAATGCAATTTTTTTTATTAAATATGGTTGTACGACCCTCCATCTCTATTGCAAAATTAAAAAAAAATCCATCATTTAAAAATTTCGTCATGCAAAAGAAAAATTAAAAAAAGGGGGCTAAAAAGTTTATTGAAAAAGGTTTTAAATAAAATATATATATATATTGTGGGGGGTCGAACCCCCCACCCGTTGCCCGACGTCGTACCGTGCATGTGCAAGGTGGCAGGCCCCCTGTCTACGGGTACCGTCCAACAAGGACTGTCAGGCTCCACCATGGTACAACCGCCAACTCCCCTTTATGGCTTTTAAAACAAATTTAAATAAAATATATATATTAAATTTTCATTGTGCCATTAAATAAACTCCACCACGGGTTTTTTAGAAACCTATGAAAAATTTTAATGCTTTGAAATATTAAATGGAATTTAATCACATTTTGGGTCCGTCACCCGAGGGACCACCACCACTAGTGGCTTCGCCTGGGGGCTACCCCTGTTGTGCCTACATGCCAAAATTGTGCAACTTTTTTCCAGACGACATAACTTTCGCCCAAGTGCTCCATTTTTTGACTTCTTGGACTCGTTGAAAAGTTGACTCAATGCTCTACACTATGGTGATAGTGATTTTCAGATATTTTATAGTTTGGATAGTTTTTTTCTTTCTGGAAGTTAGGTGTTCATTTTGAGCTTCGAGAGGTGATATCAGGTGCATACGAAGTCGGATTTTGGACTTCGAATAGTCGACGAAAAGCTTGTTCGAAGCACTACACAGTGGATCAAGTTTGGAGTTATTTTGGCATGGTTTATTTTTTATTTTCTTTATTTGAGTTGTTTATGGGTTACTTTGACTATGGTGATACTCTGAGTTTATGGATGATTGGATCTTGGAGATTTGATGTTGGATTCATTGTATGCTCAGTTTTACATCTCATATTATTATCTTTTTGATATGATTATCAATATTTGGTTGGATTTGTATGCTTCATTGTTGTATCTACAAGTTATGTAGCATTGTAGGTTGTCTATACTTACTTGTTGCACCTATGACTTGGACATGGGTTGTCTATGCCCATAGATATTTTAGTGTTGATACATTTTCAGTTTTGGTGGCTTAACCTAGTCACTTGGTTTGCTAGTTTTTATGTCATGTTAAGGAGGTAAGATGGTATTATCAGGTATAGTCATGATGTGAGACCTATGTAGTTGACTATGTTATGCAAATATGTGGACACGGTTGGGTTTGAGTTGTTGGTTGATTTGGTGGTGATCATGGTGTCATGGATGTTTCTTGTGCTTTAGAGACTTTGGCATGTAATGATGGTTTATGCAAGTGCATTGTTGGTGGTGTTGGATTGGTTCCTGATTATGATTGTGGTGGTGTATCTTCTTGGTATGAAGATCATGGTTTTACTTTTCCTTTTGGGAGCTCTTGTTACATTTGAGTTCATTGATTGTGTGAGGGCCTTTGTTTGATCTTCACAAGGATATTGTTATCATGATGTCATGGATAGCTTGATTACGCCAAGTGGGAGCTTTTGATAGTGATGGATTGGCGGTGTTGGATATGTTTATGATGGTTTGGCAGTTGTAGGTATCTTCTTGGCTTGGAGATTTTGGTTCTACTTGTTATGTTACTGACATTTCAGTTGTGTGTGTAGACCTGGATGATCTTCAAAGAGAGGATGGTTGTCACGATGCCATGTGTAGCTCGATATCACAGTTCAGTGGGAGTTGTTGGCAGTGATGTGGATTCACCATTTGATGGTGGATGATCTTCTATAGTGATTATTGGTGTCATGGATGTACTCTTGGGTTTCTACTTCTATGCAGTAAGGGTTCATTGGCAATTTTTGGTTTCATTGACGGAGGATGGTTGTATTCATGTGGTTTGGATATGTTGACATCTTTGGTTGCCATGCAGGACTTCTTTAGTCTTTGTTCAAGGCGTCATGCTTTGTTATTATGATTTGTGATCCTTGTTATGATATGATGGTTATGTTATTATGTCATGGTATACTCTTGTTTGTGCACATTAGATTTTTGGCATGATACAGGTACTTATTATAATTCTTTGGATCACATGATATTTCTTTGATGAGGTGTGAGATCATGATGCCATGGTTATGTTCTTGATTCAGCTGTTAGGACTTTGACATTGATCTTGGTGGTTCTCTTGGTATTGGGTACATTAATCTTTTGCTTGATTACTTCATGATGGTGCTATGATGCATTTGGAATTTGACATGGATTGGTTGGTTACAGGTACTCATGGATACTTGGAGACATAGGTGAGGCTTGAGTTCTCTTATGGTTAGAGACATGTGTTGAGATGGTTACTCTTGATGAGATTTTAGTAGGAAGTCTAAGGAGCCTACACCTTGGTTGGACGTGAGTTCAACATGGACCTATGAGGGGAGTGTTCTTGGATGAGTCATGATGACTTAGATGTCTTTGAGGAGCATTCTCATTCCCCACTCTTGTTCTACTCAATGGTTTCACTTGAGAGGTATTGCCCATTGTTTCTTTCAGGTGCTTTATGTTTATGCTTTATCTTCTCATGCATATGGATCTTAAGCTATGGATATATGGTTTTGGAGGGTTCATTTGAGGATTGTTGGCATATTTATCTCCTTATGCATTGTGATTACATTCATTGATGTTGAGTTTAGGAGATGTATTGGGCTTATTTCCTTCATTGGGAATGGATTTAGTTTGATCTTCTTTGGTTATGAGAGGCTTACATCCATGTTGGTTACATGATATATATGTTATGTTTGATCTTGGTGATTGAATAGTTGGGTGTTGTTATGGCTTTTCTGTTGGGGTGTTTTGGAGATCATACTTGACACAGTTGGCATTTAGAGGTGTATGTAGGAGGATTTTCTACAGGTATATGATGTGCAAAATTTCTCTCTTTGGTCTTGGTTATCTTCCTAGATGTTTGGTTTCACATTACATTGGTTTGAGGTTTGGCTGGAGCTATTGTGATCACTAGCTTGTGGTCATGTGTTTTCACTTATGTTCTTGGGTGATGACATGGAGGTTCCTTTATTGTGTGTGGAGAACTTGGGAGACTTGTGGAGACTTGTGGTGAGAGTTGTTCTTACAAGTTATTGATTTATAGGTTTGCATATATTATGGATGATTCCTTAGTTATACATGATGTATTTACACTTTCTATATGATGTTATTGGTAGACTTGGTATGCCTTGATCTTTTTCAGATTTGCATTACCCATGCAGTGGGAGCTCTTGGATGTGTATGTCATTCTTTGAAAAAATTTGCACATGGAGTTTATGATTGCAGTTTATGGGTGTATATGTTTATGGCATGAGTTTACTATGATTTGTATACCTTGAAGGTATGGATAGTTGGATGTGTTGGCACTTGTTGTGGGTGTTATTTTAGCTACGAGTTTGTGTATCTTGATAGCTACTGGTGCATATTGACACCTTTGGATTGAGTATTTGTGTTTGGGATATCAATTGAGCAGGACTTATTCTTCATTGTGACAGATTATGTGTCTTCTCTATTGGATGGCTTCTTATCTTTGTGCATTTCCATGATGGAGGATGAGAGCATTCATGCTTGGGATGGTGGTCACTTTAATTCTTGTTGTAGGTATCTTGATGGAGCACATGGAGTACTTTGATTCCTTGATGGTATATGTGGCTATATGGATTGTTAATTTTGATTCATGTTTTGAGGTTACTTGTTCCCCTCATGCAATGTATACAACAAGTGGGAAAATGTTAGGAAAAGGTGTGTTGTACACCTTGCATAATGTATTTAATGTAATTATTCTTGGGGCCACTTTATGTTGTATGTAACATTGGGACATAAGTTAAAGTTGCTAAAATGTAATTATTTAATATTGGGGAAAAAAGAATTAAATAAAGTACCCAATATTAAATGTGGGGACATGGTTTTGTAATCTCATGGTTTTAGTCACATGGTTTTGTGTAATACCACTTGGTGGTTTTGTGGGATCTTGTGTTTATAAAAGCAACCACAAGGGTAGTTTTTTAGGTTGGCAATTGGCAAGTTAGCTCTAGTTAGCATTTGTGGAGGTTTGAAGCATAGAATGGGATGTGTGGTTGCATGCTTGTTCACATGGATTGCATGGAGAGGGCTTGTTGCTTCAATGATGTTCATGGAGACTCTAAATATGTATTATAATCTCTATTGTTTAATAATACATGAGAGATGGATGCTTTTGGAAGCTAGGTTTTTTCCCTCTTGAGGGTTTTCCTAGGGTATATCTTGTGTCATATTTTCATGCTATGTTGTCTATTCTCTTGCATGTAGATTTTGAGTAGTTATTTGCATAGATCTCTTCTGGGTTATGTTGAAATTGTCTTTAAATAGTTACAAGTTTCCAACACCACAAAGACAACACTCATACAAAAAAAAATGGGGAGAAGGCTTACACACACCATACACGAAGTATACACTCCACATTTATATCATATAAATGCCCAATCATCCTAATTGCATAATGGATCCAAAATAAATAAACACTTGATACAATCACAAGTGGCATAACATAAACTGCATTGGGAAACCTCACCAATGTCAAATCACAATTCCGCAATGGGCCAACTCACCAATACCATACAAGATCATTATTGGGAAAACTCATCAAGGGTAAAATAATACATCCACATGGAAAGGAATACGCCATCATTCATGATTTTAATCAACTACACTAGGGTTAAATATTAGAGAGCAAGAGGGGAAATATCATTGTGGACACTCATGTGGTGCTTTGCGCGGAACCAAGTATCCTCTCATACAGACGAGGGTACTTGATCTTACAATACCCAAGCTCCATAAACTAGCATGTCATCCTTAATCATCCTTATCCTTTACTAGCACTCAAGGCATGAGAGGGCTATCCATTATCTTGGTTAATTAAATTACCCATATTTCATTAGTTTTCACTTATTAATCAAAATTCCCCACACCATGATTGCCTACATACCACTTTGGGTCGAGTTCACATTGGGAGCCATTCCCAAACTCTCTCTAACACTTAGATCCTAAGCTCATCACACCCTCCAACGAGTGTGGCACAAAAACCAATGCAAATATATAATCTTTCCAACATCAAAAACACTTTCTCACAGTGCATAATATCACCTTTCATGAAGTACCATCTTTTCAAAACATTCAAAAATAATCATCACACCCTCCAATGAGTGACACAAAAATCAATGCAAAATTACAAATTTTCCCAAAATCAATGACATTTTCCCACAATGCATAATTTCACATTTTGCAAGGTTCCATGTTGTCAGAACATAAAAATTCATCATGCAAAACTTTCAAATTTTATCAATATTTTACAAGGTAAAAACTAGGTCTTTCCTAAATCCACCATTAAATTTTTCTTCAAAAGTTATTTTCCAAAATTCAAAAATCTAAAGATACCCTTTTGCTCTAATTATGCCCAACAACACACTTTTCACATAAAATTCACGCTTCACACATTTCCCAAAAAATTGGGCATGGTAACCCTGTATTTTGAAAATTATCTAATTTTAAATAAAAATCTACATTTTCAAATCAAATTATAAAACAAAAGGAGATGGGAGGATTCTACACTCCCCTAATCATTCTCCTACAAACAAATTCGAAGAAAGATGGTCAAATGAATTTAAAACAAAGAAAATGCCTCAACGTCCTTCAAAATTTGAAATGTAAAGTTTGTCAAGCACACCAAACAAGGACTCACAAAAATCAACAAGCACGATCCCCTTCAAAATCTTATCCCAATAAATCCAACCCCATTGAATTCCCTTTTTGATTGCATTCTCAATCAACAATTCTATTTTTTACCATGAGAGTGTTTTCTCCTCTCTTCATTTTTCCTCCCAATAAAAATTGCATACCCAATAAAATCCCCTTTTTCCCCTATTTATCCCTTTTTCAAAACCCAACTAAAATATTAATAAAACTCATTTTCCTCATTTCTTAATTCCAAACTCACTCAATTTCTTCCAAAACCAATTGGAACAACTAAACCCATTTTAAACATCATTTACAATATAATTTAACCATTAAATCCATAAAAGTATATTTTTCATTTAAATTTATGAAGTCCATAATTTAATCAAGATAATTAAATCACACATAACTCACAATTCCCAACCCAAATAATTTTCTCAATTTAATTAAACAATAACTTACTTTCATTTCTATTTTCCCCTTTCTTGAAATATAGAGAATATTTTAATAAAAAATATCAGAATTATTTAAATTCTTAATATTTCATTTACGTGACAATATGAAATATAAACCATTAATTAAATCAGACATTCATTGGTCATTCACAACACATGGGATTCTAAAATAACTCCTAACTCAAATCCAAGTTCACATAGGGTTAATTATGACACATATTGTACTCAACTCGAATACAACTAGGGAATGGATATGAAGAGGCCCAATGTGACATCTCTGAATTAACCACCGGTGGGAAATAACTCAGACCTGTGTATCCAGGTGGAGGAATAACTTGATACCTATAACCATTCAACACATGTCAAGGGGCACCTACTCAATGTATACATAGTTGAAGCACAACATAATCATCCCAATGGGGTCCAATAGCATAAGCATAAAATGACATCTATACATCCATCATATGAATCATTAAATGAATCATTTCTTCTAAACATCAATAATCATGATCCCATTTAACCACAACATAATAATGTATTTCAATTAATTGAAGCATAATGATAACCAAACATGTAAATATACAATATTCCAACAACTGGCATGTTGAGGAATCTCCCCTCGAACATGCAGTGGTTCATACACACCAAACAAAGCCTAAAATAATCACCATAACAATCATAAGGAAACGGTGAAGCTAAAACAACAATCTCACATTAACAAGATGAAAATAGGAGTGGCACTACACCACATCCTACTTTCAAACAATTAACACAAAATCCAAAAGAGTAAATATAGGTAGGCCTTTAGGAGACTTTATCTTCACACACAAATGAGCATAAACCCTAGAATGACCATTCAAAACATTATCATCTCCACACAAAAATTCCTCAATGAATTGCAAATTTGATCTAAAGAGAGATCTCCTAGTATTCCTCTCACATATTATAAAGGTGCAACCACATTGTAATTTCTTTGATTTAACATGTCAATGGATCAAAATTTCCTAAAAGTTATTCCTCATCGTGACCTTTTTGTTAGAGTAAAGGTCTTAACTTAATTATGTTGATTAAGTTACCTTTATTCCCTTCTTAAGATTTCACGTTAGTTTGCATATAGTGACATTTAATAATTATATTAATTATTAAATGTTATCCTATTAGGGCTTCTATTAGGGTTTTTCCTATTAGGGTTTTATTAGGGTTTGCATGATCTCCTTTTTATAAGGATTGATCCCATTGTATTTCACATCAATTCATTCTCTCATTCTCTCTGATATATACATTTTCAGTTTTCAGAGAACCCTTGCTTGTTTGTCTCCATCTCTTCTTTTGTGACAGGTTATTTGCATGCAGGTGATCTTCGAGGTTTGTGGTGTTGTATTTTCTCAACTCCTACATGGTATCAGAGCTCCACACCTGTTGCTTCCTGTTCTTGTTTTGAAGATTTTTGGAGCTTCAAGGGTTTGGGGCTTGTTTTCTTGATCTAGGGCACACCTGTATTTTGAAGTATTTTCAGCTCAAATGGACATTGCCATTACGTCCGTAGCGGTCCAAAACCCCTAAATTGACTGTTCATTCGTCCATTTTGGACAAAGTCAAAATCTGATGCAAAAATTTTTTACGATTCGGCCGTACGACTGTCCATTTGCTGGTAAAAAAAAAAAAAATCTTTTCTTTTCCATCATTTTATTTTTCGGAAAAATACTGTCAATTATTTTAGATTTTTTTAAAAAAAATCGGGCAAAAACTTTGTAAAAAATTGTTTTCTTTATGAAAAACAAAAATTAAAAAATATATAAAGTTTTTCGCAGTTTAAGGGCTTGTCGGCCCAGTACGAGGGTACCCGCAGGTACCTGCATCCGCAGGCCTGCGGGCCCTGCGATACGGCCGACCGGCGGTCTGACAGTCCACCGATGGCAGTACCTGCCAGGCCACTCCCGGTACAGGTCGCCCAACCAAAAAAAAAATTAATTTTTTTTGTAAATATTTTTTGTTGTTTTTTATTTTTTTAAAAACATTTTTTTCCAAAATAAGCCCAATCGCACTTTTACAGTGACGGTCGTTTGGCCGTCAAATTTAATACAGTGTTTTTGGTGCGACGGTCGTATGACCGTCAAATTTAACCTAGCACTGGTTTTTTTCCCTCTTTGGAACTGATTTATTCCGGAGGCCGTAACTTGGGCATACGATATCGTTTTTTGGCAAACAAGATATCGTCGGAAAGCTGGTTTTCTCATCTTTTCAATGGTGTAGGCCTCATCACTTTTTTTTTTCCGTTGGTGCATTCTATAGGCAGTTGAAGACATAGGGGCTATTTTCAGTCTCAAGCTCATAACTTTTGATCAGTTTCTCCGTTTTTCGCAATCTCAGTGGCGTTGGAACCATATTTCCAAGATCTTCAGTTTCATCCATGCCATTTTTTCCAAATTTCACTCTAGGTATCTTTTATTCAGTTATTTATGTTTTCACACTCTGGTGGATTACCTGGACATATTTGCTCTTGGAAACATTTTGTTTGCATGGGATGCTTCGTTTTTTGCTGTTGTTCATGTATTTCCAGCATTTTGTCCTTTAAAGACATTTTGAGCATCATTTGTAAGCTATCTTTTATGTAAACGCATTGAGATAAAGTGCCACACTATTGTACATGCATCTTTTGGGGATTTTGCACATAAGGTTGTGCCATATTTTATACTCACACTGATATTATAAAGTGTCATGAGGGGTTGTGTAGTTTGCCTTTGTTTTGCCATCACATCCTTGTCTAGTGAGTATCCCTCCACAATGACAGTGGATCATATGATTCCAGCCTCATGCATGTGTGATTTGTTTTGCACACCACTTTTTTAGTTACAGGTGTTTTCTTATGCACTTTCAGATGTTGTATCTTCTTCTTCATGCACTACAGGGTGTTGCACACCATTTCAGTTGATCTGTCAGGCTCCCAGTTCACCATTATGGGGGGGTATTATACTATTTGTGCTAATGCTTCCTTGGTTTCGCCTTGGAAGGAATCTTCCATTCTCAGTTGATCAGTGTTTCAGACTATTGGTTCTTGTGCCATCTGTATCTTCATTCCAGGTGTTTGCCTTTGTTTGCCATCTGATTCGAGTAGTGTCGTATGGGCACTTATGCAGATTATTGTCTTCTTGTTCCTGATCATCCTATCTTCAGCGGAGGTTCTTCAACACCATAGCAGTCATCTTTCGATAGTTGTTTGCAGCTTCTTCTGCTTCAGTGATGTCTCTTGTTGGCTTTCTTTTCTTTTTTTTTGGAGTAGAGCTTTTTCCCATGAGGTTTTCTCTATTTCTCCATTTTACAGAGATTTGGTTGTATTTGGGTACCTGATCTGGTCTAGTTGTCGGGACCCATGTTTGCCTTCTTGCATTGTAGTTACCTTTGCTTTTCTGCATTTGTTTGTAGCTGCACTATTGCTCATCTTAAGGGGGGGTGTTAGAGTAAAGGTCTTAACTTAATTATGTTGATTAAGTTACCTTTATTCCCTTCTTAAGATTTCACGTTAGTTTGCATATAGTGACATTTAATAATTATATTAATTATTAAATGTTATCCTATTAGGGCTTCTATTAGGGTTTTTCCTATTAGGGTTTTATTAGGGTTTGCATGATCTCCTTTTTATAAGGATTGATCCCATTGTATTTCACATCAATTCATTCTCTCATTCTCTCTGATATATACATTTTCAGTTTTCAGAGAACCCTTGCTTGTTTGTCTCCATCTCTTCTTTTGTGACAGGTTATTTGCATGCAGGTGATCTTCGGGGTTTGTGGTGTTGTATTTTCTCAATTCCTACACTTTTCCTTTATTTTACCATTATCAAAAACAAAACTAATTACTTACGCCTTATTTATTAATTTCAAAAAATATATTTATACAATATTTCTACCTTTAAAATCGTATTGAAAATAATATAATTATTTATATACTTATCTACATTTAATTTACCATAAACAACACTTAAAAAGAAATCATTGTATTTCTTTTCAATAATTTATACATCCCATGATAACCATCCATCATCACTTTTGACCTAAACCACATTATCAACCTCATCATTCAACATTGATAAGATATGGTGGAGTGAAATAGTGGATAAACAAAATATCTATAAATCTACATGATCATTTAAAGAATAAAAACAATAGTTACAAAATAAAATAATTGTTTTTTTGAAAATAGAAGCTCAATATTTTCAGTCCACTCAAGACTAAAAATTTCTTACACCATTTTGGAGACTTTTATATTTATATCACACTTTTCTTTAATTTTTTAAAGTTCAATTGAGCTAAAACTTTTCTAAATTTTCACCTAATTTCTGAGTTTAATTCTCTAGCCACCAAGGAATTTAAGAAAAAAATCCTCTCTTTTTTCCCTTAATGGGCCCTGGGAATAAATTTAAGCTACCCGCTCCATGAAAAACGTAGCCTTAAATTGTTACCCTAAACACTCTATATAGATCAGGCCAATTTTTATACTCAAATTGGCTTTGAAACAGATATTTGCTTCCTTTTAGATCAAGATATCTTCAACCTAAACATGGAATGGAAATTCTTAATATGAAGAAGACAGATTTCAGATCAGTGTCTATTGCGTACCGGTGGAGCAAAGCAGTTGAATTAACAACTCCTTCTCAAAATGAGGAATCTAATTTTGGATTGGAAGATAAGCAAATGATAATTTGAGAAAAATATATCCGGTTCTGTAGCATCTAGTTGTTAGAAAAATTGGCAGTATCTAAAATTTGCAGCTTAAGAAAAAATCTGCATTGAAACTGTTATTGTATCGATAGGTCCAAGATTGAAGGTGTAAACTGCGGAAAGAGTTTTTCTAAGAATACCCAATTCAAATTTTATTTCTTGCTTATTTTGATTTGATCTTGAGTAGGTGAGGCTCAGGGCTCAAATGTGGGAACCAGTACTTGTTGCGAAGATTAAAAGGGGTCCAGTAATAATTGAAGATTGAAAAGGTCTCCAATGATCAATGCCCAATAGTCCCAACTCTGCATACTTACAAGTTAGTTTGCTTGCAATCCAATTAGCCAATGATCCCAACCTTGCAATTAAAAAAACCCAACAGTCTCAAACCTGCATCTCTTTTGATCCTGCTCTCAAAGGCTTTTGAATCGACCCAACTTTCTGAAGGGTAAAAGCCCAATAGTCTCCACACTGCTTAACCTGCAAGACACCCTACATAACTAATTCTCTGATCACTCCAACCTTCCCAACAGTAAAAACCCTGTAGTTTCAAGTCTGCTTACCTCTGAACCAGGTTTGTACAACTCAGTTGCCTCATGAATTGCCCCAACCTTGCCAAAGCTAATAACTCAGTAGTTTCAGTTCAACTTATCTCGCAATCAGGTTCATGCAACTAAATTGCCTCTTGAATCACCTAAAACCTTGCCAAGGTTAAAAGCCCAATTGTCAATACCTTTGCTTCCCAGGCAAAGAGGTTTGTGCTACTCAGTTGATTCCACCCATAATTTAAGGAAGGATGTCAGACTATGTATTGAAGGAGGACTCAAATGCAATGGTAGATTCTTTGGCTGAGGTAAGGAACGAAGCTGAGTATTCCCAGTATAGTTCAGGTAAGGTGTCAAATTCTGGAACAAGGGATTCTTCTTCATTTTTGTTGAATCAGCAAAAGCTTGAAGTTGAGAATTCCCAGTCTGGCCCAAGGATGGGGCCAATTTCACCCAATTCTGGTCAAGTGACTTCAGGTTCAAAATTGGATGTTGCCTTTGATCAGATCAAAGTTGAGGAGAGTTTCAAGCATAGCTTGAAAAAACCATTGACTGCAACAAGTGACTCCAGTTCAGATCAGCAGCTCAAAGGTGAGTCAAATTCAAACGTTGATTCCGTTTCATATCAGACTGAGATCAAAGCTGAGAAGCCAAAGTTAAGTAGCTCAACAAGGAAAGTGTCTGCTATAGTATCTGCATTAGACCCAAAAAAATCACAGGCATCTATTGAGTTTCCCAGAGTGCAGGAGACAGTTAATCAGCCTTTTGTTCATGAGACACCACCCCCTGTTGAGCTAATTTCTGTACAAACACCACCTCCTATCGAGCTAGTTCCAGCAAGAATTCCACCTGAAATGCCGCCTCCTTTAGACCCAGTTTCAGCAAGAATTTCACCTGAAATGCCTCCAGAATATGCACCTGATGATAATTTTGAAGATTCTGCTTCACCTGATCATGATGTCAAGCCCACCAAAAAGATTCCTAATTACATGGCTGCTACAGTGTCTGCAAAAGCTAAGGCTCGGGCTCTTAGCATTCCAAAGTTCCGTCCAGAGGCTCAAGAAAAGAAAAAAAATCCCTCAGGTTCATACGCAAAGCCACTTCCTTTTCATGAGACTCTGCGCGCTCCTCTGAGATCACCATCACAAGTACGAAGAAACATCCATGGAAATGGTGACTCGATTTCTCCAAGAGATTTAACAGGTGAGAAGCTCAACCTTTCTTTGTAAAAAAATTTGAACCTAATAAAATAAAATCAAAGAAAAGGACTTTTCGAACACCCCTGTTTAGTTCTCTGGTGTATATTTATATATACAAATTTAAAAATTTCAATTCAACTCCGTGAACCATATTGCTTAATGTGTATCTGCATTGTTCTTTTCTTTTTATGCTTTTCCTGGTCTTGCTTTTCCTGCTGCTATTTTTTCACTCGTTTGTCTAAGGAATTGCATCTTATAAATTAGCTGAGGAACATAAAAAAATTGCATCATTTGAGCAGTAAGTTCGTATGGAACATATCCTTCGTTACACCAAACAATTATAGTTCCAAAATGCATACTATCCTAGAGAATTCCCTTGCAGTCTTTCAATCAAATCAATGGCAGACATCCTTGTAGTATGTCATGTATCGTTACAAATTTCTTAGTTCACTAAGTAAACCTAATTAGATAAGGTAATCCTTCTTGTGAGGTACTCAGAGATGAGGCTACTAGGATTTTACAGTTTTCAGTGCTGGGGCTATTCCTTCTCTCATAGTTTCACTATCACCTGAATTGCTTGGCTTTGACAAGAGCTTGGGAACTAACGCATCCTAATAAGTGTCGATTAGCCTTTGAGCCCCCAATCTTACAAACTCTAAATCAAATTCATTGTTTTCAACAAAACCATGCCCAACACTCTCTCTTACAAAGAATATGTATTATGAAACCTTGTTCCCTCATAATTTGACTGTAAAATTGAAGCACTAACTAGACCAGAATTTTGTATTATATATTTGAAAGAAATACTTGATCTTGATTAATACAGTTACATCACTTCTATCCTCCTTCAGGGTCACAAACTCTCGATCTCTATTTTTAAACATGTGACCCTGGGTTATGTACTCTTACATTATTGGATATTCTTTTTCAAGATTAACTGACAATGACCCATCTCTAATTCCTTCTCTAATTGGCAATGATCTACAATAATCCATGTCTCATGTTCTTAAATGGTTCACTTGGTACTCATTGCATCAAGTTACCTCCCAAGAAGCCCTTAAAATCTAGGTGTGAAGATTGTGGCAATTCATGTCACTAGTTTCAGTCCTATCACTTTGCTCCT
The DNA here is from genome assembly GCA_007115665.2 of Sequoiadendron giganteum. Taxonomy (NCBI): domain Eukaryota; kingdom Viridiplantae; phylum Streptophyta; class Pinopsida; order Cupressales; family Cupressaceae; genus Sequoiadendron; species Sequoiadendron giganteum. The sequence continues at coordinate 14,579,116 of VCHN02000014.1, forward strand.
AACTGCATAATATCTCTTGTTCACCAATGGAGCAATGTGCATCTCTCTCCAAAATAAAAGTTATTTGTATCATTTGTGTATCCCAATAGAGGCTGAACCTTGAATATGCAGAAAAGATATTGGGCATGCTTTAATTCTCTCCATGTTTGAAGAGAAATTTATTTTGTAACTATTTAAAGTGATTAGATACTATTCTAACCTCAGCATTATGTAGCAGGTTTTCCAGAGAAGTCAAAGAGGGAGTGGAAATCATGAAAAGTGATGATTGCTTTACCTTATTACTTTAAGAGCTTTTAGATGGCATTCCAGTGGAGAACATTGGGCCTTTTTGAGTTTAGCAATGTTGTGCAGCTTGTTGATAGTCAGTCAGTATATCTAAAATGCAGCTTGTTGACAATCAGTCAGTATATCTGAAATACTATAGTTTGCCTAATAGTAATGCAAACTGAGAATATTGGATTTAGATTGTAGACTTGCATCCTAAGGTGCTTTCATGATAATCTTGAAGCAATCACATTGTTTAGGAGTCTGCTTAGATAGAGTGATCTAGCAGCATCCAATAGTGATAGTTTCAGAAGCAATATATTTTGTCAGGCCTAATAATTGATAAAGCTGGACACCAGGCTTCAATTATACTCTCAATAACCCAATATTGGTTATGGGCTTTATCTACATTTTGGTTAAATATCTAGTCTAGTTCAGGCTGTTACAATCATATGGTTTGTAGTAAGAATGCTTGCGAATAAAATAAAAGTAAGGTAGATTCATTGATTCCTGTTTTCAAGTATGCTGACATTATAGTTCAGTTATTTTGAGATTTCATATATGTTCATATAGATTATATGATTTTATTTTATTTTTTTAAATTGTTAGGTAGAGTACAATTGTTTGAAAGATAGGTGAGAGATTTTATAATTGTATAATAATGATTCTAAAATTAAGAATTTTAGTTAGATGGTAAAATTTACAAATTATGTTGTAGGATCAAATAATTTATAAATAATAAATATATATTTTTTATTAAGTTTAATATTTTATAATTAAATTAAGTTTAACTAATTTTTATGTTTTATAATTAGATTGATATTTGTTACATAGACATATGTAATAATAAATTATTATATAAAATTTTGATTTAATTACATAAAGTTTTTTTTAATAAAAATAATTATGTAAAATTAATCTTTTAGTTAAATATATATATTTATATATTTTGTTAGGTTTTATAGATTAATTTGATTTAAGGGATGGATGATAAATATAATTTTTTTTATATATGAAAAGATCATATGTTAGAATTAAGTTAAAGCATATAATCAATTCTAAAAACATATGGGTGACATGTAATCATGCTTCAATTTAGATCAACAAAGTTGGGAACAAAATAAACACATGGCCCTAAAAGACAAAAATTATCACAACATAATTAGAGCACAACCTCACAAGGAAATAGCCATCAAGTTATCAATTCAACACAATAAAAAGAAACAATAATTATACAAGGGTAGCACCAACATTTTGGTGTGAGGGCAAGAGTATTGGCCATTGAGATTATCACCAACCACCTAGTAAATCATTGTCATCCTCAATAAGGTCTTAGCCAAAAAGAGTAACATTGTCATCTTCCTCTAGATCTTCCTATAACTAAGTCTACATATTCCTTGATGGTGATATCACAAGAACAAAGTGACATAATTTACCTTGATAAGGAGGAGCCCATCCACACTATTAAGAGGATGTGAAAGAGTGATGTAGGGATAAAGACCACCGACCCTAGAGGCTAGAAGGCAAAGGTGGCAATGGGGTCCAACCAAAGGTTTATCTAGTCAATGATGGTGCAAAGGAGTAGTGGTTCTCTAGTAGTTGCATGGACGATGTTGAGAAGATTTAAAGTGATCGTGTCACTAGTCCTAGCAAGGAAATCTAGCACATGAAGGCATAGAAGATGGAACTGGGAAGAACCCTATATAAGTGCAAGGAGTGTTTTCCTTATTATCAAGAAATATTTGAAGATGTTGGAGTTCTAGTGCAACCTTGTTGGTTTGAACTTGAATCTAAATGAACACATTAGAGATTGCCAACAATTTAGAGTGAATAGAAAAGTTAATATTCACAACTGAATGAGTGAAAATAACATAATTTATATCTTTCCAAACACAAAAAAAATCTAATATGAAAGCATGTTGTAGCTAAACAAAATTTGTAACAACTTTGGGCTCATCACTAAGAAGTACATTGTACCAAGTCAAGGGTTTAAGCTTTAGAGGTTGGAAGAAGTCATGAATCGATAACTAAGCATCTTGCACACAAACACAAAACTAGAATAAGAAGTGTTAAAGGAATTGATTCTCAACCTTGCAATCCTATGTGTAATATATATTCTCTATGACAAGTTGGCTTGAAGGTTCCCCCATTGGGGAGTTTGGGAAGCAGCACCTCAAATTTTTTCACCTTTTCTGGTCCTTTTGGGTTTTTTTGTGTTGTTTTCTTGGCCCATGGTATTGTAAGTCTTCATTTTTTATGTACCTATTAATACCCATGCATGCACTAAGGGTTGATATAGTGAATTTTATATTGGTGTGAAGATGGTATATTAGCTAATTAGTTTCACTTTAGAAACTGTTCACACCTAGACACTTAAGCTTACTTAGGTCATTTAATTTTTGTGTCTCATATCATAGGATTAAGACCCTTGTCACGATCTTAGATTGTCCTAGTGATTTGTCCTTACTTATATATCGAGGTTATATTATTCTATTGTAGTATAGTATATTCATTTATTGTGAGACAATATAGTAATTATTTCAGTGCATCTCTCATGTAAAAGGTTTTGGGTTTTGCTACTTAGATTCATGCTCCAATGAGTTTTGTCAAAAAATTCATGGACCAACTAGGAAGCAAACCTAGGACCTCCCATTTACTATTAAGGTGATCTACCACTAAGTTTCCAACCCTCTTGGTGATTGGTCCATCTTCAATTAAGGTGTGGCTCATTTTCTAACACCCCCCTTGAGCCACACTGTAGGTGCTTAGGGATCCTAGCTTGTCTTGGTTTTGTTGACTTGGCCTTTCATACCATTTTCAAATTTTCATGGACTAGCTAAGAATCAAACCTAGGACCTCCCATTGCTATTAGGGTGCTTTGCCACTAAGCTATTGACCCTCTTGGTGATCAGTCCATCTTCTTAGGCATGGATTATTTTTAGTACCCCCTTTGAGCCACATTGTAGAAGCTTAAGGATCCTAGCTTGACTTGGATTTGTCGACATGGTCTTTGATACCATGTTTAAGTTTTTATTCACCAGATAGGACTTGATTCTAGAACCTCCCATTTGCTACTAGGGTACTCTACCACTGAGTGACCAACCCTCTTAGTGATTGATCAATATTTGGTTTCAAGTGTGGCTTATTTTTCAACACCCCCCATGAGCCACACTACAAATGTTTAGGGATCCTATATTAGTTTGGCTTTACTGACATAGGCTTTGACACCATGTTAAAATTTCCATGCACCACCTAGGAGTTGAGCCTACAGACTCCCATTTACTACCAAGGTGCTTTACTACTAATCTATTAACCCTCTCAGTGATCGATCCATCTTTGGTTTAGGTTTGGCTCATTTTTCAACACCCCTTGATTCATACTATAAGTTCTTGGGGATCTTAGCTTTATTGGCCTAGGCTTTGATACCATGTAAAAGTCACACAACAAACTCAAACAACCAAAATTACTTGCAAAGCTAAAAATGACCTTCCATAAGAGAATAGAAACAAATGAATGTTAGAGTATACAATGACATATGATACAATGGATCCATATGATTCACAAAAAGAAACCTTTCTTATATATGTAAGAGTGAAAGATAAGACAACATAGGATTATGACGAGCATCATAATTTCATATGACATGAGATACAAAAATTAAATAACCTAAAAAAGTGTCATAGGTAAATTTAACGAAGTGTGAATAGGAACTAGACAGGTAATATACCTTGTTCACATCAACAACAACAAGGTGGTGATCAAGGACCTCAAAACTTGGATTTTTGACACACTTTATATGGACTTATGGGTTATGAAGTATATTTTTGGGACAAAGATCAATAAGGATCAAGTACATAGAAATATTTATTTGAGTTAGATGTGGATACCATTTTGGAATGGTTTAGTAGGCAATGATTATAATTAATGATTATTCTGTTTCCTATTGGTACTAAGCTTTATTTAGATGTGTGCACTAAATTTGATGATTGGTTGGATGGGATGCCTAATGTGTCTTATGCTAGTTTTTTTGGTAGTTTGGTGTATGCAATTTTTTGCACTAGACCATATATCACCCAAGCAATGAGAGTTTTGAGTAGGTTTATGTCTAACCTTGATAAATTTCATTGAGAGGGTATTTCAATATTTGTATGGGACTTGTTATTACTATTTATGTTATCATGGTATTGATGATATGGACAAGTCTTAGACATACAAATATTTGTTGATGCAAATTGGATAGGCGACTTGGATAATCAAAAGTTTACCAATTGCTATGTATTTTCTCTATTTGGAGGAGTTGTGAGTTGGATGAGTAAAAGACAACTCATGATTTATTTTTTCATTGTTTAAGTAGAATATATGGTTGTTACACATACCTTTAAGGGGTGGTTTAGTTACAAATATTGTGTACACATTGGTTTTGATTACAATATTGTTAGGATTAGATGCGACAATCAAAGTGATATTATTTTGGTTAGGAATCCCATGTATCATGCTCATACTAAGAATGTTGGTGTTTAATATCACTTTGTGTGAGAAATGGTTGAGAATGGTAAGGTCTTGTTAGAGTAGGTTAACGCTCTAGATAATGCTACAAATTCACTTACAAAGCTAGTGACCACATATAATTTATCTTGGTGCAAGAAGGTCATGAACCTTGATTTTTTAGTTAGTTGTATTTTTACATTTCCTATGGTTGTATTTGCAATGTATAATGTCACATGGAATAATTTCAAGATTAAGGTATGATTTAACTTAAAATATGTTGGTGATTTGAGTTGTAGGCCCTAATGTTGGAAAGTATTCTAGGTGCCAAGGGTGTCAAACTAAGGAAGAGAATCCACAAATCCTATATTTAGGTTTGGTAACTAAGGACCAATTATTGAGGTGAGTAAGACCTCCTTCACTTTTGTCTCTACTAAACCAAGGAGGGTTTCCCTAAGTTACAACAATAGATATCACCATAGAATCATAACACTTACCTTAACACAAAGCTTATCTGTTACACAATACACCCCTATTTTGGTAGTCACTTTGTGCCTATATGTTGGTTTGGGGAACTCAAGGTTAAGCACCTTATTGAAACAAATGATCTACCATATGAATGTTTGAGAATGTGTTTTATGATAAACCCTTGTGTTATATACATTCAAACGTGACAATGAGAAAACACTAGAATGGATAAAACTAGAAAGATGTTTGTATTAATATGTTGTGAGTGTGTTGAGATGATGGGGGATGGAGGCAGTAGTAGACCAGTGCCTTTATCCAATTGGGTAACATAGTCTTTTAGTTCATACAAAAGATGTAATAATTGAAACCAAAGGTGATACCATAATCAAGATACCTCAAAAGACTATGCCTTTCAAAATGCATTGGTAAGTTGGGCTCTACACATACATTTAGTAAACCAATAAATGGTTGTAGAATATTAAGTGAGTTTACTTAGTAATCCATGAGCATACCCATGAATTTCCTTTTTGTGTTAAAAAATAACTTACAAAGGCTTTGCAAGGATTTTACAATCATCTATTTGACCAAATAAACAACACACATCCAAAAATATATGCAATACACAAGGAGACACTCAACTAAGGTTGATTCCACTTTTAATCATTTGATATACAAAGGTTACAAATGTTTATTACAAATTTGGGACAAACGCAAATCATTACAATACCAAAATACCTTTACCCAAAATTATAAATTGAATCCCAAGGGCTTCTTGTGAATATCACTTTTTAGTTGGTTTTGCAATTGTTCCTTTTCCCTCCCCCTCTTTTGGACAATCTATAAAAATATATCTTTTAACACCATCTCCATATCTAGGGAAAGAACCATGGTCGTATGCAATTGTATAGGTCTCTCATGTCTACTTGCATCATCTTCACATGGCCATACACTTGAAGTTATGCCCTTTACATCAACAATCATATGCTTTTGTATGTCATTCATGTCTTATAGGGGCTTATAAGTATCAAGGGGAATTTGAGAGTATTCATTTGTTGAATCATATTCATATGGAGACCATTAATGGCATCTTGGGTCATGTAAGAAGGTAGGCCAAGATTTTTGTTTGAATGATGAAGTTTTGTGAATTTGAATGTTAAAGGGGGAGAGGGGAAAAATACCTTGAAGGTCTAATAAGCATGACGATATGAGAAACTCTAAAAGCTCAAAATTTGTAAAGCCACCTGAAGAAAGGCCAAATTATAAGACATTGACCACAAAAGCACCCCTTAATTTTGTTTACAAAGGATATTTGATGAATGCACTTTGAATGAAAACCCTTTAACAACTACTTGACATAGGGGACTCAACTAAATATTTCTCATATCGATTATTAACAAAGGGTGGATAGGGTAAAAAACACAACCTATGGAGCATAACAAAGAAAATATGAGACACATGAAGATTCAAGTGCTGACACAATCTTACAATTTTTTTATGTATCTCTAACACTCTTGGAAAGTGTCCTTGGATGTTTAGGGTGTATTTGAAAAATGATTTATAATTATTTCTCTATAATATTGGCATTGGTTTTTCATATGCACTCAAGAAGGAGGTGGAGTTGGTAGTGGTAGTTACATATCTATTTTTACCAATTTTCTTAACTCGGGTTTTAGAATTGAGTAGTGGAGCATCTTGCATATTGTTGGTGGGTTCCATATGAATTTGGTAATGATTTTGAATGCTTACCTTAGGATATTGGCTATTATGGAGAGTTACAATTTGAATATGTCATTTATTATTTATTATTGTTATGGAGGCTATTTTTGTTATTTGTGGCTCATTTGGAGTTACATTTACTATTATCAAAAGAGCCTTTTCATTTTGGACATTGGAGTTTTTGAATTTTATCATGGTTTAATGGTACATTATTCTAGGAAACCATTTGTGGTAAATTACTCTCTTATTTCTCTATAAATTGGAGGCATGAATTTTTTTTTGTAGGTACATATATGTTGTTGGATTGTTATCAAATTGAAGAGAGTGTTCATTTGTTGTATGTATCTCTTTGTTGAAGATTAATATATATTTGTCCTCTTTCTCGTGTATACTTTTTATCAAAAGGGTTTCTCCATGTAAATTATGTGTTCATATGGTTTGTTGACTTTATTCTTATTGTTGATTTTATACAATCACATAATCATCATATGGTAATCCTTAGATAAACAATTATATTTCATATTTTTGTACATTTGTAAGAGATTTTATCGTAGCATTTTCACCTTTTTTAGCAACAATTTGAGGATGTGAATGATGGATGGATCGTGGAGATGCAATTGAGGAAATGGACCATGTGCAAGGGGATCTTTTTTTATTTAATTCATTTTGATTTAGTTATTATTGATGGATGATGTGAACCTATTTATTTAAATTTTGGAGGGATAGTTTTATTTATTTATTTTAAGTCGACATGAGTCGACTTATTTAATTAAATTTAATAATGAGGTGGAAATTTGACTTAATTTATTTAATTAATGATGTAAGATTAATTTATTTAAATTAATAGTGGGATGGAAATGAATAAAAAAAAATTGAATAAAAGGGGTAAAAAGTTATTAACTCAAAAGATCGACATACAATCCAAACTGAGATACATCCCAACCAACCTAGAGGGAAAATCCCAACCAATAATACCTACCAACACAACCACTGGTAGATCAACCATCCATATCCTCAATAATCAACCTATCCAAAAATTGAGCATGGTCATGAGATAAAGTATCCCTATCTTCCACTCACCATTCACCCCTATACTTAGAGGTCCATTTAGCCAAAGAATCAACCACACTATTCTCATGGGATATGAACAAAGGAGGTTGAATCCAACAAGGAACTCAATTGAATAATTTGTTTAGTCACTAAATCCAGCTACCAATTACTACCATCCATCTTCTAACCATTCAACATGTTAATCATAATCTATGAATATGACTCACAAATAATCTTGCACCAACCAAGTGCACAAGCCCTTTCCAAAGCTGTAAGGATAGTAGAACCTTCCTTCAAATTGTTAGTGTATTTCCCTTTATATATGGAGAAGAGGAAATTGTATTACCAAAACTATCTCTCTCAACTCTACCAATCCCAACATGCCAGGATTTCCCCTGGAAGATCCATCTATATTGATCTTTAGAACACCTAAGGGAGGAGGAGACCATCTGCCATCCCTCTATTTTTTCCTTCTAGTATGATGAATCCTCTGAGGGACCTCTCATTAAATCGGCCTCACCAATCTCCAGAGGGATAGACACATCGCATTTATCTCTCACCATTTCCTAAACCATACCAATGATTCTTCACCAAAGTTGTTGAAACACTAAATTCTTTCCCTGAAAAATTCTATGATTTATTTTCAACCAGATCTGCCAAATAATGAATGATGGACCAATTCTCCACACCACTTGAAGGATGAATGCCTTAGTCAGATGCCTCCCCAAACTCCTCCAAAACTCAACTAGAGAGGAAGCATGAACACAAGATTGCTTCCAAACATCTCACTATAAGTGCCAGATATCCCTAGAGAAGGAACACTAAAAGAATAAATGGGAATAAATTTCCTCATTGTTTCCATATAGAACATAAAAATATAGTCCCTATAACCCTCTTTTTTGGAGGTTATTGCAAGTGATGCCCATCGATTCTAGGAAACAAGCCACAAAAATAAGATGCATTTGGGTCAAGAAATTTATTCCAAACATTCTTCCACCACAACATTTTTGTCTTCCATAATTCTAAAAGTTCAACTCTTGATAACCGAAGGCCACTAAAAACACCCCTCTAGGGTCAAGACTCAAAGCTAGAGTATCTCCCGCCCTCAAAGAGCTACAAGATCTATCAGCTAAAATCCCTCTTAACTCTTCTCAATCTTCAAAAAAGCCTCCAACCAACCGCTCTAAAGGATATTTCCACTTAAACACCTCCACTTGCCCATTCTATGGGAAACTTTAAAGTCTTCAACCCGAGTCCACCCAACCTCAAAAAAGCATTGATACAAATCTTGAAAATGAGGGTCCATGGACATGATAGGGGAAAACCATCCCAAGAATTATACCAAAAAAGAGCATTTGATCCCTTGTTGGAAATCCAAAACAACCCCTTCTTAATTAGGATGGCACCCTTTTTTAAGGTGTTTCAAATCATAGATCCCTTAACAAGCAAGCTAACTCTCGACACATCTTCGCTTGCTACCCCCCTCAGATAATTGGAGGAGAGTATCTTGGCCCAAGCTTGGTCTTGTCTATTATACCACCACTAGTATAATTTAGTTATCAATGCCCGACCAATGAGGCAAGCTTGCCTCAACCCAAGACCACCCTCCCCCTTCAGTCTACAAATATCTCCCACTTAGCTAAACTCCACTTCAAAGAAGCCAAATTTTAAACCCATAAAAATTGCCTTGCTAAAGAATCAAGTTCCTTATTGAAACTCAAAAGAGAAACTTGGACTAAGCACTTGTAGATAGGAAAATCTTGGACCAAAAACTTCAACAAAAAAATTCTCCCTACAAAAGAGTACCACATATGGGTCCAATGGCTAACCTTCACCTAGAACTTATCCAACACAATCTTCCAAGTCCCCTTGGGTAATGAACCAATTGAGAGGGGAATGCCAAGATACACCAAAGGAAGAACTCCAATATAGAATTTGAGAATCCTGAAAATTATTTGATGAATGAGAAGAGGGGTATTGAAAAAATATGGAGGATTTACCTTCATTAATTTTTTGACTTGAGGTTGCAATATTATATCCAACACCTATTTAAAGTTGGAAGCCTCTCTAACCTTGGAAACTCCCATCAGTACATTGTCATGAACAAAATACAAATTTGATTGATATGGTTTCTCATTTCTCAAACAACAACCTTGAATAAATCCTTGACTTACATGAGATTTGATGACCCTTCCTAGACCCTCATCCAACAAAATAAACATATAAGGTGACAAAGGATTTCCTTTCTAGATACCTCTTGAGGCACCAAACAAGGTAGAGGGCTCACCATTAATAAGCATGTAAAAGGAGGTAGAAGTAACACAACTCATCACCTGATTGACCCAAGCATCATTGAAACGAAAGGCTAACAACACTTTCTAAACGAATGACCATTTGACCTGATCATAAGCTTTGGCCATATCGAGTTTGATAAACATAGCCTTCTCCCTTGAATTTGACATGGAATGGATGCCTCAACAACAATGACAACTCCATCTAATATATTTTCTTGCCACCAATCCACCTTGCTCTTTTGAAATAAGATCACTAATCCAAGGCTTAAGCCTCGCAACAATAACCTTGGAGAGAATCTTATGAACTACAGTATATAGAGTTATGGGTTTGAACAAGTTCAGTGAATTATCCCCTTCATGCTTGGGATAAGGGCTAGAAACATATAATTTATAGCTCTCAATATCTGTTTATTCCTTTAAGATTCTTGCATCACCTCCAACAAGTCAAAATTTATAATTTCCCAAAATTCTTGAAAGAATTCCACCGAGAATCCATTAGGACCAAGGGATTTCCCTTTTTTCATCTAAAAAACTACTCCCTCCATCTCCTCTAAAGAAATGGGACTAATAAGTCTTCCATTCATTTTTATAGATATAATAGAGGGAATACAAGCTAGAATATTATTTTTGTAGGAGTTTATGATGAACTCCTCAAACACCCCAGGATCACCTGCAAGACAAAATAACTTCCACAAGAGAGGAATGACAAAAATATCATGTTATCATTAAGGATGCAAGAATGCCAAACTAAATATGACAAAGTACATATGATTCCTTGCATATATAGGTAAGGAGAGAGATAGGATTAGACAAGATCATGACAAGTGTCTTAATGCTATCATATGAGACAACTAAGTCCTAACAACTTAGGATAAATTAAGTCTAGAAAAGATAACTCATCCTTCTAGGAAGAATCTTAGAACCTAAGTAAACTTAACATGTGAATGTGTCCCCTAATTACCTAGTGTGTGAATTAACTAGGTACAAGAAATATATTCACACCAACACCCCACCTTAAGTGCAACTTAGGGAGAAAATTATTGTGCAAATGATGCAAAGATGTGAGGATGGGTCCTAGCTACTAGGCCCTGTTAGGTACCCATGTACAAATGCAAATGCAATCTCTCACAAATGGAGAAAAGGAGAAAACCTCGTGGGACAAAACTCCTCCCCAAAAGAGAGATGAAATACAATAATTATATCCATCACAAATCCAATAAATCTCTATCCACATAAAGGATGATAAGAGAGATCATAGAACCCCCCATAATGAGATAACTTGCTAGAAAGAGAAGCATTTGAAATACACTATGGAGTAACACTTAAATCCTTAATTCAACAAGCAAGGAAAGATACTTTTGTTTGCTAGAAAGCATATTAGAGTCACTCAAAGACTTGGGTTAGAATCATGATAAGAAACAACAGATCTAATGCTAAGGAACACTGGAAAACTCGCAAATTGGCACAATTCTGGAATCTATGAAGCAACAATTGATTGACAAATAATCTGGAACTAAAATGAAGTGCAAAGAAAATGCAAACCCGATGCACACAAAAAGGAAATAGTGCATGCACTAATGAATGTTCACATTTCCCTCCATGAATAAAAATGATCTTAGATTTGTGTAGAGAAAAAAATCAGCTTTTCAATGCCACTTGAATCACGAAAATTCAATAATCAAGGCAAAAGCTATGATTTTTTTAGAAAATTTGAATTTAACCTGCAGGAAACGATTTTTTCTAGCAAAAAAGTTTTACTTTTGATTTGATTTTTGAAAAATCTACTAATTTTTGGTAGAAAATAACAGAAACCCAGAAGTATTTTGATGCAAAGAACACAACCCAATTTTATTTTTTTTGATCTAGCAAGCAGAAGATGGAAAATGAATTTTATTTAACCTTCAGCCTTAGAAAAAATGATGTGTGACGCTTTTTGGATAGTAATTTTTTTAGATCCGCTAAAGATATGCAAAATTTAATTGATACCCAAATGGTGTTTTGACCCTAGGAAAAAAACCCAGAAAATATTTTTCTTACCAATGAGTGGAAGCTAGGATTTTGAAGCAAAAAGAAAAAAAGAAAAATGGCTCCAATAGAAATTTGTTTTCCAAATCTGAGCTTCAAACCCTTATAGATCTAACAAAATATGTTAGATTTTGAAGGAACAAAAGTCAATATTGACTTTTTCTAACACCCTGGATTCAATGGTAAGGTTCTCAAGACTCCAAATTATACCCAACAAAACTTTCATGCCAAGATTGGTCCCTCAGATCTGGTAAGAAGTTTGTAGCACTAAAGCTCTGATACCATGTAGGATTTAACGATGAACTCCTCAAACACCCTGGGATCACTTGCAAGACAAAATAACTTCCACAAGACAGAAATGATAGAAATATCATGTTATCATTAAGGATGCAATAATGCCAAACTGAATATGACAAAATATATATAATGCCTTGCATATATATGCAAGGAGAGAGATGGGACTAGACAAGATCATGACAAGTGTCTTAATCCTATCACATGAGACAACTAAGTTCTAACAACCTAGGATAAGATAAGTTCTACAAAAGACAACTTATCCTTCTAGAAGGAATCTTAGAGCCTAAGTAAACTTAACATGTGAATATGTCCCCTAATTACCTAGTGAGTGAATTAACTAGGTACAAAACATTTATTCACACCAACAATTTTCTTTGTCAGACGTAGGGTTGAATATTCCATGAATAAATCCGAATAATATTGAGAGGCCTCCATGGAAATGTCCTTCAAGGAAGTTAGCTAGACTCCTAGGGAAGAAACAAGAGAGGAAACCATATTCCTGTGTCTTCTAACCTTGACTGAATTTAAAAATAAAGCTATACTCTTATCACCCTCCCAAAGCCACTCAACCCGAGCCTTTTGTTTCTAATAAATCTTCTCATGCAATTCCATTCCTCAAGATCCTTTAAGACTTATGTTTCTTCCTTAAGGGATCCCTCTATAAGACCAAAGTCTCTAATTTCCCAAGTGATAACATCTAACTGTGATTGAGCAGCTGACTTGGTAAGAAAGAAATTGCCAAAACACTACCTATTCTACTTCTTGAGTTGTTGCTTCACAAATTGTAATCTTTTGACAAATGAATACATTGGTGTGCCATAAGTTGGTCTACCTTGACTCCACCAATTTAATGTAAGGTCCTATGATTGAGGATCATGTAATCACATAAGCTAAAACTTAAAAGATGGATTCTTATAGGCCCTACCAGAGACACTAAGAGTATGATGGGCAAGTGATTTGAGCCCCTCCACTCCAAAATCTTAGAGCAAGTAGCCCATTTGTTACCAATCCAAAATATTGATACCAAAAACCTATCGAATCTCCCTAGGATAGAGTCATGGCCACATCTCCTATTATTCCAAGTAAATAGCCCATTACCAAGTTTTATGTCCACCAATCTTAAGAAAAGGATATTTTCCTTAAGAAGGGTGGAAGAAGGCTCTAGCCTTTCCACACACCCCTCTTTTTTCCTCCAAATAGTAATGGCAATAAAGTCCCCAACCATGATCCACAAGTATAAGAGAATTAGGGACTAAACATATCGAATATGGGACCAAAGACAAGATTTTCCAAGAAAATCAGTTGGAGCATAGACATTAGAGAGCAATACGATCTCTCCATACTCCATATAGGAAGAAACCACAAAGATTGAAGATCTACTACAAATCCACCAAAGCAGAGTAATCCTTAGCAGGTTTTGTAGACAAGTAATAGCCCTGCATTACCTTGAGCACAAATACATTGACAATGGCTTCTCCACCAAATTTTATAAGCCACACTATGCATATTGTTTATAGATAACTTAGTCTCCTAGATAAAGATAATATCTAACGAATTAAATTTGACCAAATCTCAAATAACTTTTTGTTTAGGGCCACTATTCAAGACCCTTACATTCCAAGAAAGGACAATCATTTTTGAGAGATGGAGAAGTAAGAAACAATGGTTTTAACTTACCTTAATTCCAACAAAGTCTCCCCCATCAATTTAATCTTATCTTGATCTCTCTTTCAACCCACCTTGAGATGTTTTTTTTTCTAAAACACCTTTCTTGAGATTATTTTTTTGATGTTCTAAAGAAGGAGGTGTTCTACTCCCTTTCCCTACCTCCATATTCTCCTTTTCAATCAGAGGAGTAGACATTTCCAAATCCAATTCATCAGAACTCATATTATTTTCAGTTGACACCATTACACAAGTATTATCAAGAACAAGGTCAATATCCATCTATTCACGCAAAGGCCCACCTTGCAATGCAACCCGATTATCAACCTCCTTATTTACTTCCTAATAATCTTAAAAATTATCACCTCTGAGGTGCAAATCACCTAGATTCACCTCTTGTTGGTCTGAATCATCCAACAAATCAAAACGGTTAAACAACCCATCCTCTTAACTATCTTTAAGAGTTCTTTTCAGATCTCTACCCTTATTGTAAGGCTTAACCAGAATAAAACCATCCTTATCTACTTCCTCGCCTGAGATGGGAGCTTTTCCTTTGTTCGTCTTAGGAGATTGTTAAGGAGGATTTTTATGGGGAGGCTCGAAATGGCTAATTCTAGGACATCTTCTTTGCAAGTGACCATATTCATGGTAAATTTGATACTAGAATGGGAGAGCTTCATAATCCAACTATTAGATTCATGATGTGGATCCAAGGCAGATTTCTAAAGAATCTAGCAAAAGATTATTTAAATTAATTTCAATAGAAATCCGAGCATAGGAAATTACGTTTTTGTTCAACATTTGTTGAGATGGTTCAACCAGCTTGCCCAACAACAAAGCTATCATGTACAAAATATCATTTCTCCAGAATTCTAAAGGGAACAAAGAAAGCCTCATACAAACAATGACACATGATGAAAAACCCTCTACAAGATTAAAGTTAGCATGCCATAGATTTATGAACAAGCGTACCTGATTATAGAAGTGGGGTCACCCTTCAAAGGCTTTATTTTGATCAACCGAGCAATTGAAAACCACTATAAAATAATTATTAGCTACTAACATCACTTCCATCTGACCTTCAATATTCCATGTTCGGCGAGACCACAATTCCAAAACTGGGAGTGAAACATGAATACCCATGAATTTGTAAATTAAAGCATGATTCATCAAGTGGTTGATATCCTTAGCTACTGAATCCAACTAAATGACCAAAACCAAATGATCTTGGCTTCGTTCTAAACACCCATTTACTTTCAAAGTTTAGGAATCACCATTCTTTGTTTGACCCTCCCCACTCAAATATTTGCTCAAGAAATCAATAACACTCACATGCACATGCATGGATGAGGAAGGATCATTTTTGGCTAAAACCTCTTGAAAAGGCATATTAAGCTTGGGATTAAAGCCTCCACTTCAGGCCATACTCTAAAAAGTGGGGATACACCCGAAACAAGAGATCCACAGAGGATCTTAACATTGTTTCCTATCCATAAAATCCCTTGAAAAAGATAAAGAAAATGCCCATAAAACCCCCAAAAACTAGAGAAAACACTCCTTCTAAACACCCTACACCCCATGCAAACCCCAACAAGACCCGCCCACTTGCAAAAACCAATACAAGGAAAGCAAGAAGTTGCAACTAGGGCATGGAAACCCTAGCCCATGTGGCTCTACACAAAAATATTCCCCACTCCATCATGTATGTCTCGCATCCAACATGCTACTTCGAAATTGATGGAAATGAATAATTTAAATATATAATGATATGGATTTAGCTAGTGGAGCAAATTGTGTATGAAATCATGAAATCAACCAAGTTTGAAATTAATTAATTATTTTAGATGAGGTGAATTTTAGGTGCATTTGTCCCTCTTTGAAATGAAGTCATGACTAAATGAAGTAATGTCATTTCAAAGAAAAATAAAATAAGATGTCCCAAGCCCCGGGACATGATTAAAAATGTGCATATAACAATATGGCCACCCAACATAAAATAGGAACACTTACCACAAATAATATTAACCACTACAAAGGGAACACCAAAAGGTGATAGTTTATCAACTCTTGAGATGACAATAGGAACATAAAGAGATCGTGCAATAATGACTTATAAGCAAGGAAAGTGATAGGGGGTCATAATAAGACATTGGGAGATTCCGTGGCACAAAACAAGGCACCAAAAAACAAGGGGAAGGGAAGTAGGGACAACAAAAGATAACACCACAAACACAAGATAACAAGAGTGTAAGACTTGTAGTGATAAAAAATAACAAGATAGAGTCTGCAACATACACCTAGGCTAACATTATTGTACCATGGTGAAAAACACCAAATTTAAACAAGAAATTGGGTGCAAGTGAACATAATTGACAATAGCTAGTGTAGAGGCAAGGAAACACTTAACTTTAATAATGATTTACAATTATGGTAAACTTAAATTTTCTACATTTAAAGGCATGTGAAAATATTCTTTGGATCCGTGCATATTTTCTTAATAAGTTTGCTTGATGTAATATGACTTGAACAATTATTTGTAGTTGAAGAACTTCCAAATTAATGATGGGAGACTATATGAGTTGTTCTTGGTTATGAAACACACTGAATAGTTACATCAATATATGCCAAACAATTTGATTATATACATGACTAAGTTTTATTTTTGCCAAAGATTTTTAAGAAGAGAATGAATCCAACTAGGGGAGCAAAAAAAATCTACCATAGTAGGTGGTTAGTTGTATGAATAGCTAATGTCAAGAACTAGCTATTATCAAGATCATACGAATCTTTATGAATTAGATTTATATACCATTATGAGTTCAAATACTCTACTTGTTTTCATGGATGCATAAGTTTAAGTGCAATGATTTTTGAAGGTGCAACTTCTAAAATAAGATTCATGAATGTTATTGGAAGTCATATTCTTTGTGGAATGTGCATTTGTAAATTTTACTTGCTTTCAATTATGTTTTGAAAGGCTTTATAGACAAACAAATATGAATTATTGGAATTAATTTGATACACTAAAAAACATGATAATGAATCTTTTTGTTTCTATTTGAATCACTTTTATTTTTAGAAGTAATAAATATCTACAATCCACACTAATAAAAATAAACAACTTCTATATAATTACTTTTACAACATTAATAACTTGTCCTAAACTATTCTATCACCACTTAATAAAAACAACATTGCAACATAGCTCTTAATGATATGATCTACGCATATAATCATCCTCAAATATTAATCAAATTCATATTATAAAATAATAAATTTCACAACTTTATAAACAAATAAATTACATATAATAATTTTATTTACATACTTGGAATAACTTAAATGTGTTATGCTCATTACATGAGAAGAATAACAAGTACAATGTAATGCAAATTGATTATACAATGGAGAAAGCCATGGGATGTGGTTTCTATTAAATTTACAAACATTAGAGCATAATATTTCATATTTGCATTCAACCATCTATTTTATTATTTTATATCTATGTCAAACATACATGTAAATTATCTTTGACCAGTATTTTTTAATTTAAAAAAGAAGAGAGTGAAAAAGAGTTATTAGAAGATACAACTTTATGTGATTCCTTTGAAGATGATTGGTTGTTAGGGTTCTAGAAATGTAATCAAGAGAATTTGGCAATTATTGATGACAAAATTGGTTATGTTAGTAATTTTATGTGATTCCTTTGAAGATGATTGGTTGTTAGGGTTCTAGAAATGTAAACAAGAGAATTTGGCAATTATTGATGATAAAATTAGTTATGTTAGTAACTTTGTGTGTCCACATTTCCTCCACTCATCAAATTGGGTGTTGTTTGATTTTTATTACTAGACAAACCTTTTTTTTATTTGAGTCACACTTTCATTTCATGATTTAATAATCAAGACTAATCTTAATGATGTTTTTTAATATTTTGTCAAAAAATATTTATCATTTTATATATGCAAATATTTTTATATGTCTAAAAAGTATAATAAAAATGTTTATTAATGTGTATTGTTTGAAATAACATGTTTTAATATGATGTATTTATGATTTAATTTTTTTTAAATGAGACTATATGTTTTGATTAATAGGGGAAAAACATGTTTTGGAGGGAACTTGAAACCCTTTACAACAAAAGATACAAAATGCTGCCAGAAAGGATAATCAAAACAAACCACCAGTAACAACCCAACAGCCAAAAAATGCCAAATGATGGGTGCTGAAAAGGATAAAACAATAAGCATCTAACAACACCCATCAACCAACCAATAACAAAACAAAACCTAACCTACACCTCGACCCAAACATAAAGCAACAAGAAAAAACTAATTCAGGCCACCAAGAGTATTGACCATCTCCAACTATTGGTTTTTATGCTTCTCAACCATATCCAACAGTTCCTTTTTCTCAGCATCAAATGTTTTTTTCCACTCAGTCGAACCTCTAGTCGCAGGTCCCTTAATATCATCCTTAGGAGTCTTATTACATTTTCTCTTTACTGCACTTTCCTTCTCCATAAGCTCAGAGAAGTAAACCCAATCTTCTCTGAGCTCACTGATTTTTTTGAGCAGGATTTCTAAAGACTCTACACTGTTCTTCATAGAAATATGACATGCCTACATAAGCTTTTTGATGTCCACATTTATTCCAGACACTTTGGCTTCTAGCATAAAAAAAAAATTCTTCACAAAGAGACTTAAAGTCATTGTAGGACCCTTCAAAGTCCACCATTCTATCAATGAGGATGTCTGACACAACACCTTTAGGGACATTCTTAATTTTTTCCTTTAAACCTCTGATTTTAATGTTTATCTTATTGAATTCCTATAAAGACCATTTTGCTAGCTTCAAATTACCAGTAGCCCCAACTCTGGCCATGTTCAATAGATTAAACATGGAGGTTGCATCATCATCCAAATAAGAAAAATCCTCAGAAAGAGGATCCACTTTCCAAGGCTCCTGATTACCTTATTTCTTATCTGTGTCCTCCTCCTCCTGACAACTTTTCTCTTTATCTTCCTCCTCCTTAGGAAAATCCTGTGGAGGGGAATCCACAATGGTCATCATCTTGTCACCAACATTCTTATTCTCCCCAGCCTCCTCGAGCTCCTTGGTCATAACCTCCAAGGCCTTACTCCTCAGATTAGAAATGTGCATAGAAAGCCTCCTTGGTTTGTTAACACCCACCTTGCTACCAACAACAGCAACATCTTTACCACCCGCCACCTCCCCCGACTTGGGGGATGTGTCATCTGACCCCACATCCATGCCATCACTCTCAGAAATGGCAAGCCTTTTCGCTAACCTGTTGCTCTTCGCACCACCTCCCTTTTTTTTTTTAAGTAGCCACAACACCAAGAGAAAAATCCTCCTCATCACCATTCCATTCCTCCTCCCCCGTCGACCCAAAATCATTTGTTAAAATATTCTCCTTGCCCTTGATAGCAGAGGCAAGGAGAATGGTCTTAATGTGTTCCATTATCAGAAGAATTAGCCCCTCATGAAGGACAAGGGCCTTTCTATTCTTAAGGTGCATATACACCGAAACCTCTAGAGAAGATAACAGAAAAAAGGAAAAGAGATAAACAGACCATGTCTTAAATGATTAAGGAGTGTGAAATGATGACCAAGAAGGGCCTTAAATATCCCTTCCAGGGCTACATACTATATCATTAACTCCGCAACACTAGCCCAAATCTTCTTCAAGGAAGTTCTCTCGTAACCCCAGGTCTCTAGCTTAATTAAAGATTTCCTCTCATCATCTTTAAAGAACTGATTCATCGCCTCTTCATTGCTTTTCTTATCCTTGGAGAATTTCCTACCAACAGTAAGCAAACCAATAACCAAACCCTAACCTTTCGGTTGTGCCAGAACGAATAGACCAGAGCTTCTCCTTACATCGTATGTCTCCACAAGAATTTGGTTTGATACGGCTCCTTTCACCACCCATGTTAACCAACACACAACTCTCAGAGACCTTGTGAAATGACAAATGGCTAGAAAGCAATAAAACACCCACAAAGCGTACGAGATGGAGGCAAGTACCATGCCATAAATTTCACCACACTTCATCCCATGTCATCATTCCACAATAAGCTTTTGGATTCCTCGAGAATGATCGCACCTTCCTCCCATGAATGAAATTCATTAAGCCTAACAACCTCGTTGGCAAAGAAATCCACCAACGACTTACCTTCTCGATAAACATGCAGAATATGAGTCTCATCACAAGATTACAGCATCATTATAGTATCCCAAATTATTTGATCAACACTCCAACTCAGAGGTTGAGTGCCACAGAGTTAATTAATGATATTCATAGAATCTCCTTCCACCCACAACTTGGAGTAACCTTTGTTGATGGAATACTTAACACTAATAAACACACCCTCCGCCTTTGCACGATGATTGTTCTGAGTTCCCAATGGGAGTGCCACCATGCCCAAGAGTCTTCCCATGTCATTTATTAACACCCCCCCACAACCTGCAAGCCCAGGAATCCCCTTTGTTTCCCCATCAAAATTAATTTTAATCTAGCCAAAAGGAGGAGGCTTCCATCTAGTATTTAATCTCTTGGCTAAGCTAGAATTATGGTTCAACAAAGGAATAGAGGTAATCTTACATTTGGAATTCACCAATAGCTCATACCTAGTAAAGAAATCATAAGGGGGGCATCGAGCAAAATTCTCCAAAATAGCCCGCTTGACCTTAATGAAAAGACTATCAGAATTGAGCTTAGACTCCCAAAAAATCCTATTATTTATTTCTTTCCAAATTCCCCAAGCAATATGCGGAACCATAAGATCCCAAAGCCATCACAAAATCAAGGAAGAAGAGAGACAAGACCATTGCTCATTGAACTTAGCAAGGGACTCCAGAAAACCCAGCCAATATCCCACAGTCTGAGAAATTTACTCCAAACAGAGAAAGAATAATTACACCCAAGGAGAATATAGAAAGAACTCTCACCATCAGCTTCACAATGAACACATATGTTGGGAATCACAAACCCCCTCTTACAAATGTTGTCTTGTGTCAAAAATTTACCTTGCATAAGCAACTAGAAGAAGACATTCGCCTTCAGGATGAGATTCTTATTCCATAAATTTCCCCAAAAGGGAAAGAGGTAGGCACCTCCAAAGAGCTCGAAAAAGCAGAAGACACAAAACAATTACCACTAGCACAAGGAGCCCAGATGACTTTGTCAGGTCTAGGAAAAGAGGGAATCTAAACCCTGCATAAAAAGTCCTTCAGAATCCTTAAAGAAGGGTCCCAAGCCTCAAAATTCTTCCACTCACCTTCCTCAAAATAATCAACCACCTTGGTCCCAAAAAGACGTTTGCACAAAGGGATAATAGGAGGGGCCCAAGAAAGACAAACAAGAGGACAAGTCCCACACCAAGAGTCGTAATATAATGTAATATAATAATGCATGTCATGATATTATATAATAATGTGTATATAAATCAATCAATGCATGTTTATTATATTGTACTGAAGTACTCGCATATAAGTTACATTAAAAATGATTGTATGTGATATATTAATACTTTTTATATATGTGTTTATGTACCAAAGATTGTAGATATCACCACATAAAAGGTATCTTACCATATCTCATGAGCCATTTGGATATATGTAGGTAGAAATGTATGAAAATAATGAAAAATGTATTGGTGCACAAAACAAGCATAAAATGTATCAATATGCAAAAAATACCAAAGAGAACCAATACTTCTTGGACAAGACATGTAACAACATAGAAATATCCTTGAATAATCCAAGTCTAACATGGTTTTTTTAGTTTTAAAGATTGACCTCTAAAACATCCTTTAAAAATCTCTACTTCTAGTTAAGGAGAATTGAGTTATTGCATGAGTTATTTTACTAAAACATTACATACTAATCATGTCCGAGCTAAACATGTTTTTTCTAACTAAATATGTCCATACCCAAAAAGATGCATATCTACATGAGGTTCTTCAATGCACTTCAATCTTATATCACATTTTTGTGTTTAATATTTTTACTTCGGAATATGTATTTGACAACTAGATGTGTTGAGATTCTATTGTACATACTTCAAATGCTTATATAACATGTTTCTAAAATGAGTGTTTATCGCCCTCACAAAAACTACAAAGAATTGGTATTTAAGTAAATGATATATACTAAAGCACTCAAACAATCCTTATTATTGTGAACCATAACTCATTATATACATAATTTAGAAAGTATGTGTTCATAACATGTGACCTATAAAAAAGACAATAAATAATGAGCTAATAGTTACAAACTAGTTGTAAAAATATTTACGCTAATTAGTTGTTGTAAGGCCTCATTGATGTCCAGTCAACTTGGTGTTAGACACACAATTCAAAGGAAGGGTTCCTAACTAAATAGTCCACTAAACCCTTGCAAAGACTCCATTAAATTATCAACCAAGGCTTCATGATATTTTGATGGTTATGGCATTGCATGTGCATTCACAGACTCTACATGGCCTATATCATCAAGTATAGGTGGTTTACACATGTACAAGAAAATAGTAAAGGTTGGAAAAGGAAAATAAAGCATAAACTACAAAACAGGGGAAATAAATTAATCTGCTACTAATGTTGTAGGTACCTTTGACTTAACATTGTAACTATTAACTACTAAACTTGAAATTTGCAATTTCACTAGCACTTTTGATTCTTACTTCTAACTACTAAACTCGCTTTGGAGGAAGACCCAATGATGCATTACATAACTTAAATCATGAGACTAAATATCATTCATGTGCATGCAATGAAGAATCTATTGAAATGAATACAATAATTAAGGTGGGAGAATAGTACCTTGAGTGGCTCTTACTCAAGTTGTACCCACAAGAGAAACCAAATATGTGCTACTTGATTCAACTAATCATAACAGTAAACCAAAACATCTTTATTGCATATAACTGAACTCTACAATCTGGCAATAATCTTCACAAATTTCTCATTCATGAATGCATAACATAAAACTAACAAAGATATTGTTTTTGAAACAAAACTATAACTATCAAAACATATATCTTTCAACTATATCTTCTCCTCAACCACCGATCCAACTATATAGGTTTGGGAGGAGGTTTGTTTGTATAAGGACTGAAAATAAAAATTAAATGAAGATGTCCTCTCTCCTTAAAAATAGAGAGACACAAAGTCTTTTTAATTGAAACTATAACTAAAAAAAGATAGAAGAAGACAAATAGGTTTGTAACTCTACTTTAACGACATGACAGAGACGTGCTCTACACAAATAATCATGCCAATTTCTTGGTTGTATTGCAAACTTCTTTGCTCCATTATCTTATCGAATGCTCTGATGACTCACAATCGACCACTCCAATGATCGCTTCCATCATTTTTGCAACTATCACATTTCCAGTGTCCTTGGAATCTCCCCTGCAATCGACCTAGAATCCTTTGGCTACAGGTTGAGTACTCCAATTGTTGCGGGTTGCAATACTTCTGGTTGTAAGGAGATAGTTTGATCTAAATCATACATACCATTAAAAATCATGAATTAAACATATATTCATACACATTCATCCATGCAAACATCATCATATTATAATTATATTTCCACTCATCAAAGTCTGGTTTGGATGGCATAAAAGATATAAAAGGTATATAAGTTCAGGAATGTATATGAAATAAGCAACTTAAAGTGTTTCAAAGATATGAACTAATGAGAGACAACTAGCTATTAATCAGGCTCATTAGTTTTAACAACCAGTTTATAAATTAAATAATATTTTTTCTAACAAAGTGTGGATAAGGCCCACTCCCATTATGTTATTGATTTTTTTTATAAAATCGAGATACCATGACAAATATTTGTAAGTTTCATATATATTCAAGGCCCAAAACCAAATATACCTAACCTAACCCATACAAAACCTAGAATACATAAACTATCACCATGCTCCTTCTAGATGTTAACAAGCAAGAAATGACATGCTTAAATTTTCCATTTTTTTATTGGAAACCATAGTCCAATCAACCTCCTTTAGGAGTTCCAAATATGTGTACTTTGATTCCAATAATTACTATTCCAAACAATGGTTATAATGGGTTCCACATTAAGAACCAACTATGATTTTATCTATGTAGGCACTGTAGACATGGAAAATGTATAATTTGATCTGGCACATTTGATCTTGATTAACTAATGACGTTTCTTCCTGAATCTCACTCTTAGCTTATCATCACCTTTTGTCTCTTAATTAGATAAATCGTTATTTTTTTAATTAGGTCTTTCTCCCCCTATTGATTAAATTAATCAATTTAATTTAATTAACCCTAAAATCCCTTTTAATTAAATAAATCATTTTATTTGATTAAATCCCTAAAGTCTTCTTGTTAAATTAAATAAATTAAAACCTTATTTGATTTAATTTAACATTATCCCACTTAGTTAAATAAATCAAATCATTTATTTAATTAATCATTTCCTCTCAATTTTGATTTAAATCAACTCATAAATTTGAATCAAAATTGTCAAATCATCTAATCCCTCATTAAATTAATCAAATCTTGATTAATTTAATCCCTATCACTAAAATCCTCTAGAGAATGCAACTTACACAATAAATCAATTACTTTGATTTATTTAATTGCCTATTTTCTCTCAACATGGAATAAAGAAGGAATATTCCCTCAAGTTTGAATTCAAAAATCCAAGTGGATGGGTAATTCCAAGAAAGCATTCACTCCTCTTACATGTCCTTGTGCATTGAGCCAAGTGGCATTTATTTCATTCATTTTTCCATTTCACATGTCATTTCCCCAATTTTAAATTCCACTTAATTGCATTTATTGGCACTTTGGCCAAAATGTGCACAACCTTCAACCATTCACATATTGACAAGTGGCACTTGGCCATTGGATGTTGAATGATCCCACATTGCTCCATTTTACTCTCTTCTCCATTTTGGAAATCTATAAATGAAAGGTTCTTCCTCTCATTCAACATCTACAATCTCATGCAAAGTTACTCTCTCCACATTGAGAGCTAATTTTGCTCATTTCTCTTCAAATATTCATAAATTTCACAATTTCATAGCTAGATTATGCTAAAATCTCATCAAGGAGATTCAACTATCCACACATCATCAACATTGCAACAAAGGATTTGGGAAAGGGCCAATTTCGACACATCAATTGGAACCAATTCCCCCATGGGATCAAGATTTTGTTTTGCTTAGATAGATTTGATTTGGTTTATGGCATTGTTCTTCATTTTCCTTTCTATTTAATATTTGTAAATAAATTTTATGGGGAATCCTTGTTTTATCTTGCATATGAACCTAACTATGTGTTTTTTTGTTGTATTGTGCAGGTATAAAACTAAGTTTCACATTTTGGTGCTAGAAGGAGGGCTGATTTCAAAAATTTCATCACATTTTTCAAAAATTCTGTGTTTTTTTTTTTTAATATTTTTTGTGCACACAGGAAATTGCACCGTTGACAGTTTGCATAGCATTGTATTGCACCGCTTTCAAAGGCGTGGTGCTATATTGCACTGCACTTTTCTTAAACTAATCCGCACTCGCGTTCCCACTCAAAATATTCAAAATTTTAAACTCTGTCGCAGATTTTTGAGTTACAAACTGCACCGCTTGGTAAAACTCCATCACAATCGTGCTCTCTATTTCCTACAGAGCGCCGCACTCAATCAAAGTGTGGCACTATATTGCACCGCTGAGTTTTCAAACTGCATCGCATATGCTAACTGCGTCGCAGGACGACAAGAAGAAATTTAAATCTGGTTTTTTTTAACATGTGTTGTTTTGTTTTGAGCTTTCTGATTTCTTGACCTGTTTACTACCCTTGCATCTTTTGGTTCTGATTATTTTGCAGGTAAAATCAAGGAAGGAAGCAAAATGGAAGATTCCATTGGGACATCAACCTCATCCTATACAAAGTGTTTTTGAACACTCTAGTGTTGTTTAACACTTTTAGAGAGTTTCTAATCTCCATTAAAAGGAAATTATTATCTTCTATGCCTTAGGAAACAATTATTTTTCTTTTGGGCTCTAAAAAAAAGAACAACACAAATTTCCTTTTTAAAAGTTTGCAAAAGGCTTAAAAAGAACCTTAGGAACAATATACTAGATTTGGTTGAGGTTTAACAATTGAACAAAACAAACTTCACATTTGATTTAGTGCTTTAAAAATAATTCATGTTGCTTTGAGGGTTTAAAATGAACAAGTGTTATTTTGTTTAGTAATTATTTATTCAAAATAATATCATCAAAAAGGGCGTATGTGCTTCTCTCGTGCCTCACGGCGATCTTGAGAATCAAAATTTATTTTGGTGATCTTAAGTTGAGTAAAATAATTGCCTCCACATTTCATTTTGGGAATTAAAATTGAACCGATCATGCGAGTGTGAGCGTGGCATATTGCAAGTGTTCTCCCTTTGTTTTTCAACAAAGGTCAATTGAACGACGGGATATGCTAGCTTTCTTTTGTTTATCTTAGCGAGTCTGCTTTGTGGGAAAAAGTAATCACCCAAGGGAACGACCCAACTAGGAACACGCTAAAGCCAAGCGACTTCCAACCGGTATATAAGTGAGGATTTTTGAGAAAAGTTCGAGAATCACGAGGATTATTCCGATGAGAAGGGAAACAATGGACTCTCGCCGCATGGATAGTCCCCCACAAATGGAATGCCCACATTAAAACCCTTGTTTAGCAAAGGCCAAAATCCTATCTATTCGTTGGTGCAAAGGTCGTGTCCTTTGAAGCCGCCCCACGTTATACATGCGGTTCTGTTGTAGAGATGAAAAGTATGTCATGGGAGATTCATGAGTACTGATGATTGATTGACCCGAGAAGTGAATGCACTATAAGGGGGAGCCTATGTGGTCAAGCATATAATCATCCGCACTGAATATACATAGTTGCATTCATCCAAGTGGGAACCCAACAAATATTATCTTTTCAAACTAGGGATTGTACATGTTCTTGAAATCAAAACACCTTGCTTGGTTCTAAAACATTGAGAAACAAACATTCACAAAATCTTTGAAACTTCAAACCCTTTGGAGGAAAAAAACACCCTTGACAAATCCATGTGCTCTTGCTTGCCCTAGGGATTCTGTCCTCAGAGGTTTCTAAGTGTTTGGGTTTAATCATCATTTGTTTTCACTAAAGTCAACCTAGGAAACTGTGCTTTTGAAACCTTAATTTTCACATAATGGACCTTGTTAAATAAAAATAAATTGAGACATAGACATTTAATTTGAAATCATAAATCAAGAAAAGTGTTTTTGGTAAAAGGAAACCCACTAAGAAAAGATAATAACAATTGGACCTCACGAATCTGTGCTCTCAAATGATTTCCCGAAAAATCAAAATTCAAAAACCAAGATTCGGGAAGCTTAGTCTGAAAGCTCGTGAGGAGCGTCTTGAAATGCTTTTTGAAGTTAGAGAAATATTGGTGTATAATTTCTACAAGAACGCTTCAAAGAACAACCCAAGTTTGTATGAATTCTATTACCAACAAAATCTGGAGCTTTTTGAAAGGTTTTCTTTTCTCACATAAGAAGTATGGCATGTTCTTCAATACCAAGGTTTTGTAAGAAAGAGTCTTCTCTAGGTCAAGTCTAGGATCAAAATCTTCACTCTCATCCATCTCTCCATCAATCAAATATCATCTCACCAACAAACTCTTGAGAACTTTGAAACATCATCTATGCTAAACTTAAAGGCAAAATCAACATCACTTTATTTGGCTTAATACACCTAGTCAAATTATCAATCCCCTTGAACAAATTTACCTTTAGGATAACGCAACTTCCTAAGGTCTACTAGTTCATGATCACTTTGATTTGGCTTAACACACTTAGTCGATTCATTCTCTTGTACAAGTTTTCCCTAGGATAACACAACTTCCTAGGGTTTACAAGTTCACCATCATCTTGTTTGGCTTAACGCACCTAGTCAAACTATCAAAATCAATCCAAGCCTTAAAAAAATTAGCATCGCCCCTAAAAATTTCTTCAAAAGTTTCACTCATCCGCATCATCCATCATCACCCCTTTGATCCTTGGACTTTCCTAGTTATTCTCTTTTTGTACCTAAAGAGTAAGATCAAACGGTCTCTATTTTATGGTCCAAAAAAGATCACAACACAAGAGGAACATGGAAAATACAAAAGAAACATCAACTTCTAGTGACTTGAGTCAAGTAACCTCTGAAATAAACCTTACAAGATTGAGCAATCCCCCAAACAACTTTTCTCTACTATCAGAAAATCCTTAAGAGGAAGGCTATGAAGAGGACATCATTCATGAGGACCCTAGAATGACACAAAAGGAAATACTTGAAATGATTCAAAATTCAGAGAATCATAGAATTGTCAATTCCATGCTAAAACTTAATCCTTCTCTATACATACACGCGTTAACGAAAGGAGGGGCCCAATTCCCTTATGACCTTGATGTAACTACTAGTGTAGAAAGGTCTCTTGTAAGCATACCCCCAATTTCAATTCCAAACATCACTCAAGAAATTCCCCAAACCATATCGACAATCACACCAACCTCGCCAATTGTTAACAAGGGAAGTGCCATGTTTCGTGAATTATAAAAACATCACCTTGTAAACAATAAAGAGGTAAATATCAGCACCACACCAGATAACTTCATCCCGATGAATCCGTCACACCCGTATGTCCCACTCTCTTTCCATAATCATGCAGATTCATCCTCATTCCATGCAACACCAACTTATTCATTAAATTTACAAACTTCTTTATTGCAAGGAGAAGGTGGTTTGTTCATAACAGTAGGAGCCACTGACCCATTTTCATCATCACTCTTCCAAGGGAACATATCATCATTCCCCCCATTACCGCTCACATCCATATCACCTCTTGGGTTGGGTCTTCCCCCCCTACCCACCACTAGTTTCTGAAATCAAGGCAATTCGACCATCACATCAAATCCTCTTCCTTTGATAGCAGCATCACAACAACAAGTGGCAACCACTCAAGGCACCACGATCAATACATCAACCGATCGCCAAATCCCTCAAATCATACCTTTTTAGGGACCAAGCATCTCAACCATACCACCAACAACCCAAGTCTTGGCTACCAACACAACCCCTCCACCCGCTACAATAGGTAGCACCATTCCCAATCCACCACCAATCCCACCAAAATCCAAAATGACGAATTCATTCATCACCATGATTCAGGTAGTCCAAAAGGCCAACCATCAAAGGGTACTTCAGCAAAATCAACAAGTTGCTCAGCAAACGCAAGCACAACTAGCCACCCAACAAGCTGCACAAGCCCAATAATCCGCACAAGCCACACAAGTAGCCTAACAAGCACAGGCTCAAGCTCAAGCCCAGTAGTAGGCTCAACAAGCACAAGCACAAAACCATGCACAGTTACAAACAATTCATCAACGAGCATACCAACAAGCCCTGCAAGATTTTTAGGCACAAGCTAAACAAAAAACTTTGTTGGCACGAAAACAAACTAGACCATCAACAAGCTTTGTTGGCGCAACAATAGCTAGACCAACAACAAGCTTTATGGGAGCAACAATAGCTGGACCAACAACAAGGTTTGTTGGAACAACAACAGTAAGATCAACAACAAGCATTGTTGACGCAAACATAGGCATATCAACAGTCCTTAAACGCACAACAGAGCTTGCAGCAAACACCCACAAATACCCCTCTCATCAATCAAACACTGCAAACACCTCAAAACACATTCATCTCGCCTCTTGATCCGCAAAACGATGTTGCAACACAAATCAAACTGCTCTCGCAGCAGATGCTAGACCTCCAAGCAGAAAAAACAACCAGAATGTTGGGAAACTTGTGCCCCTATCCATTTGACAGAAGTCTCATGATGGTACCATTCCCAAAGGGATTTGAGATCCCCAAATTTGATAAGTATAATGGGATGGGAAACCCTGAAAACCATGGCAGGGAATTTCAAGTACATTGCATAGAGGTCACATACGATGACACATATCTAATGCAAATTTTCCCTTGAAGTTTAACCGGTCCTACCATGGAATGGTTTTCTCAGCTACCCATATGCATTAAAACGTTTCAAAAAATTGTGGAAGCTTTCCTTAAAAACTATGCATTCAACATGGGTGCAGATGTTAGTTTGGAAGAACTATCAACACTCAAGCAAAGAAAAGGAGAGTTATTTGCATCCTTCTTGCAAAGATGGCGATCCAAGGCCAATCAAAGCAAGTGGACCATGTCGGAAGAACAACAAGTTTGCACAATCATATCCAATCTAGATGAAAACTTGGCATTCTACTTAAAAATGCAATGCATCACAACGTATGATCAGTTGATCCCAAAGGCGCTCAATATTGAAAGAGCCCTTACTGCACGAGGAAGTGCATCGACATTTCCTCCACAACAGGATAACCGCTCATCCAACAATTATAATGATAAACCTTGAACATAGTCGAGGAACAAAAATATCACAAACAACAGAGTGGTTGATGCCAAAGTGGTCATCAGTGCCTCTAAACAGAACATCCAGACCCATCAACCATAGAATCATAATCCCAATAATGTGCAAACTAACACAGTGACACAACAACAACTGCTTCCTAACAACCAAATCAATAACTTGGGTAATCAAGGAAGACCACCTCCCCGAAACAAGTATCCGCCCAAAGCGAAAATTTACTGCCCTTGGAGAATCAATTGAATCCATAATGAAGAATTTGGTCAAAGAAAACCTTATCAAAATCTCTAACTCTGAGCAATACACAAAACCCATGACAAAACCACCATGGTACAACAAAAATATCCTTTGTGATTTTCAAAAAATCAAGGGACACACAATCGTAAATTTCATGAGGTTAAAAAACATCATCTAGGACCTCATTGAGGACAAAATCATAAATGTTGAACAACCAACTGGAAATCGGGACCTTCAAATATACACGACTCTGATGTCGAATCATAATCAAGGAAATAACCAAGGTAACAACAAAGGGAAGCAAAACTATGCCAGTGCTAACCTTGTATATGAAGCGATTGTCGCATGCGTAGATGAAATGGTCACTGTCATTAGCGTCAAAGGAGCCAATGCCGATTGTGGAGTCACCACACATGGTGACAAGGTTACTATTGCAGGGGCATCACAGCCATCTATGACCCCCATTTTAAACACAAAATCCATTCCCTACGATTATAGCCTCATAGACCAACTAAAGAGAACCCCCGCCCAAATTTCCATCATGGAATTATTGAAAATCTCTGCCGCCCATAGGAAAATCCTTGATGAAGCATTAACTGCATCCACCATCTCTACCATCCTTGATACGAAACAATTTAAATCAAGATTTCCCCGCCTAGCTATCTCACAATCGTGCACTTCACCTTCAAGTGTTGATTCACAAGAAGAAAGTCAAAAGGGTCCTGGCGGATGGACTTGTAGGCCTTAACATCTATTTGCTCAAAATCATAAAGAAATTGGGACTCTCTGAGGATTCCATTAACAAGAACAAAGGCATTACCATAAGAGCATACGATGATCAAGAAAGAGTGTCTCAAGGCACTATTAAAATCTCAATCCAAGTGGGACTAGCAACTATGAAAACCACTTGTCAAGTACTTGATCTTGACCTACCATACAACATCCTCCTAGGACGCCCATGGATCCATGGAATGAAGGCGATTGCCTCGACATTTTATCAATGCATCAAATTCTTGTACTAGAATGAGGAGGTCACTATACATGTTGATCCGAAACCATTTGCTTATTGCAAAAACATGGAAGCCAAGTTTTATAAAATCCCTCAAGTACCAAAAAATATGAAGGTCCATCCAATTCATACATAGACCCATCTAACCTTACCTCCACTTCTACGACAGAGACACCCTCCATCCTTGATATATCCGAAATCAAGATCATGATCCAGGACAACGGGTGCGGAGACTACAAAACGAAGAAGAATGCATTTTTTGTAGGGGAGTTACCACAATCTCTTAGGTCGCATGGGCAACCTCAACCAGATGAAACACCTGTCTACACTGTTAGGATAGATCCTTCTGGATTCCACCATTGGGGGGATCTAAGTCAAGAAAATATGGATGAGTGGGAAATTTCAAGCATGCTATACCATGATGAAAGACCCACCTCCACTCTACCCATGGATGAAACCAATAAAGAAATGAAAATTATGCTTGGTATGGGCTATAACAGGAATGAAATCCTTGGAAGAAACAACGATGGATGACTAGAGCCCATTGTTGTAGGAAGAAGAATGAGAAACTTTGGTCTTGGATGTACCCCTCTGATTATAACCATACGTGGCAGAGGTACTCATAGTAGAGCAGTTAGGTCCCCTCCTTAGGTATCAACAGTCGCCCTTCGAATACTCGTATGCACAGGTCTCCCTCTAGATAATTCACTTTTGATGTAAATGATGTCTGCACCAGTAGTGGTGACGAGGATACCATAACTGGCCTTCCTATGCTCTTTGAGAATTTCGCTTTACTTATGATTAGCGCCTCACCCGCTGAGTCAAACCAACAAACCCACAAAATCAACTTACTATACCCTCACCTCATCAATTATGACTAACGAGGACTGTCGATTCTAGACTCATTCAAAAACGATAAGGCACTCTCAAAGTTCACGGGACTAAGGGATATAGTTCCATGCGGGGATCACAAGGTTGGTTTCAACGTCAGATTGGACACTCAAACATATTATGCAGAGACGATTGAGTCCTTCAGTCGCAAAAGAAAAAGAACGAGAATAAGCTCAGAGTTATTGAGTGAAAACAACACTGTGGCACTCTCTAACCAAAGAATAGTAAAAATAAAGGACACATCTAACGGTGAAAACCTCTTCGAGGCATCGAAAGATGAAGGATTGAATCTCCCCCCTACAACACTACATCAGGAGAAATCGACAGTTTTGGCAAAACAGTGTAATCTTGTCAACTTGGGAATGGAGGCAACACCACAAATCACCTTCTATGTTGAGTTG
Organism: Sequoiadendron giganteum; assembly: GCA_007115665.2. Classification (NCBI taxonomy): domain Eukaryota; kingdom Viridiplantae; phylum Streptophyta; class Pinopsida; order Cupressales; family Cupressaceae; genus Sequoiadendron; species Sequoiadendron giganteum. Next base: position 14,612,418 of record VCHN02000014.1, read on the forward strand.
CTTCTGACAGAAGAATAAGAACTACTGGCAGCATTTCTAAAGGAAAGAAAGGTAAACTTTGCATGGACCTATGCTAACATGTCGAGTTTGGATCTGGAAGTTATGGTTCATCATTTGGTTGTTTACCTTGGAGCGAAGCCAGTAAGACAAAAATTACGGAAAATGCACCCTCAAATAGCCTTGCTAGTCAAAGTAGAATTACAAAAGCTATTGGATGTCAGCTTCATACGCCCAATTGACTATCCAGAATGGGTATCCAATCTTGTACCATTTGCAAAACCAAATGGGGGCATCCGTATCTGCACAAACTTCAAAGACCTCAACAAAGCATGTCCCAAGGATGATTTTCCACTACCTACATTGATATGATAGTGGACATGATAGCCAGACATGAGATGCTATCACTGATGGATGGCTTCTCAGGGTATAACTAGATAATGATTGCAAAAGAGGACTAGTATAAGATGTCATTTACATGTCCATGGGGCACCTACTGCTGGAATATGATGCCCTTTGGGCTAAAAGATGCAGGGGCTACATGTCAAAGGGCCATGACACTAGGCTTCCATGACTTGATACATAAAACTGTCAAAGATTACGTGGATGATATACTAACTAAATCAAAGAAGAGAAAAAATCACATAGCAGCCCTAAGTGCCATTTCTAATAGACTGCAGAAGTATAAGGTCGGGCTCAACCCCAAGAAATGTATCTTTGGGGTGCAATCAGGTAAAATTCTAGGATACATAGTATCGATGCAAGGAATAGAGGTGGAGCCCACCAAGTTCAAATCCATCCTTGACATGGAAGCACCAAGGACATTAAAACAACTCAGAGGCCTACAAGGCAGACTCCAATCAATCTGAAGGTTCATAGCGCAACTGGTGGATAAACAGATTGCATATTCACATCTGCTCCACAAGGGAGTAGCATATAAGTGGGACGAGAAGTGCGAATAGGAATTTAGAAAAATCAAAGAATATCTACTCACGCCACCAGTATTAATGCCACCCATTTTTGGAAAACCACTCATTTTATATATGTCAGTAACAATAGTAGCCATGGGTGCTCTTTTAGCTCAACATGATGGAAATGGGATAGAGAGAGCCATCTATTATATCAGCAGAACAATGGTCAGCCATGAGTTAAACTACACACGAATAAAAAAATATTGCCTAGCAATCGTGTTTGCAACCCAAAAGTTCAGACACTACATGTTGGCTCATTAGATCAAGCTGATCACCAAAATCAATCCTCTAAAGTATCTACTATTAAAGGCAATGCTCACAGGAAGAATGGCTAAGTGGGTCATGATACTATCATAACATGACATTGAATATGTGGAGAGAAAAGAAATCAAAGGACAAGTCATTGTAGACCAACTGGCAGAGGCTCCAATTTATTAAGAGAATCCACTCATATCAAAATTTCTAAACGAATCCATCTTTGATCTCAGCATAGTCGATCACTGGAAACTCTACTTTAATGGCTTGTACACACAACATGGATCAGGATCCGGTGTTTTTTTCATCACCCCATAGGGGGATTGTATACCTGGATCTTACAAATCAGCATTCCCTTGTACTAACAACATTGCAGAATACGAGGCTTTAACCATAAGTCTCAAGATTACGACACAGTGGCAGATCATGGCACTAAAGGTTTATGGGGATTCAAAACTTATTATCAACCAAGTCAACGACGACTACCAAACCAAGGATGACAAGCTCACACCATACAAGAAGTTAGTAGAAAGTCTCAAAGAATCATTCATTGAAAACATCTTTGAGCAGATACCAAGGGCTAACAACAGAGCAACTGATGCCATGGCCACCATTGGATCCTTACTAGATATCCCTTGCAATGTCTCAAAAAAAAAATTCTTGGTAGAGTAGATTCTCGTACCCACATTCAAGGTACCCAAATTAGAATATGTGTGTGAACTCATCACTCATGGCGATCTTTGGTATCATGACATCTACACCCACCTCAGAATAGGATTCCTCCCAATTGACATAACCCCGAACCTTAAACGAGCCTTTGTCAAAAGGTCCACACGTTTTGTCATCCTAGGAGAAACCCTCTACCATAGGAGCATTGAGGGGACCCTTTTGCATTGCTTAAATCCTGAGGAAGCCTTAAATGCTCTAACTAAGGTACATAATGGCACTTACGGTTCACACTCGATCGGTATGACCTTGACCAAAAAATTGCTAAGAACTGGGTACTACTGGCCAACAATGGAAAAATAAGCACATGAATTTGTCAGAAAGTGTTTACAATGCCAGTAGCATGGAGACCTTATCCATGCACCAGCTCAGGAACTCCATCCTATTGTCACACCATGGCCCTTTTCACAATGGGGGCTCGATCTCATAGGCAAAATCACACCCACATCTAACGACCATAAATTCATCATTACCGCCATGAAGTACTTCACAAAGTGGGTTGAAGCAATTCCTATGACCTACATCACTGGAAAGCAGATATTCAAGTTCATCCTGAAATATCTCATTTATCAAAATGGTGTCCCCCAATCCATTATCTCTGATAATGGGACACCTTTCAAGAATCAGGATGTGTGTGACCTTTGCGACAAATTCAAAATCCAACATCGCTTTTCCACTCCATACTACCCCCAAGGAAATGGCCAAGCAGAAGCCACTAATAAAACCATCCTGAAAATTCTTAAGAAAATAGTCAATGACTCTGGTCGTGACTGGCATTTGCAACTAAATTCCACCTTATGGGCCTACTGCACCAGTATCCGCATGCCAACAAGCGCCACCCCATTCTCCCTGGTCTATGGATCATAAGCCATTCTCCCAATTAAGATCAAGCTCCCATCACTAAGAATATCATTGCAAAACCTCATAACAAATGAGGAATACTGGATTTCAAGGTTGAGTGAGCTCGAGTTATTAGATTACCAACGCATGGATGCCCTCAATCATCTACAAGTCTATCAGATCTGCCTGAAGCACAGCTACAACAAAAATATCATGTGACACACCTTCCAAGTTGGCGAACATGTGCTGAAAGAAAACCAAAAGATACAAGCTATAAGTCAGGGGCATATCAACTGTCACCACTAGAAGGCGAGCCTCTACAGGAGCCCCTGAACAACTGTCATCTCAAAAAAATTTATGCCTAAAAATTTGCAAAGTATAGAACCAAAAAATACAAAAAAATAAAATTAGAAAATGTCCTGAAAAAATGGTTACGTTGATGAAAACCTGGCCAACAGGCGTCTTGGTGACAACAACAAAAAAAAAAATCAAAAAATGATTGAAATTGAAATTGTCCTTTAGTGAAAACCACTTCGGTGGCGCTTTGGACAAGTACCTTGGTGAAAACCTAGCAAACAGGTGCCAAACGTAAAATAAAGCATTCTCTATTCACCAGGATCTGCACGACCCACTCATCCATTCCATCACATTTCATTAATCGTCCATCCATTCATCCGTTTGCACCCATATCATAGCCTGATCTTGTGCTCATATCATATTCCACTATAGTACTACTTGGCATGCCTTAAGGTCAATTTGTCTTGCCTTCATCAAAGTATTCTATCGCATGACACTAGAGGCATGTTCCTATACTTGCATCAGATCGGATTCGTGTATATTTTTTGTGATCTTCCCAAAACATTCTGAAAACTCATCAAAAAACCCAAAAACATTGGAAAAATCTCAAAAGATCTTCAAAAAGTTTCATTATTGAGTCTTGTTAGTCTTTCACCCTGTCAAACTATGTCATCTCTAAGCTTGAACATAGACAAGGTTGATCTTTGATCATCCCTCGAGACATTTTAGGTCAATCCTTAGGTGTTCGTCGTAATAAAATGGCAATTCATTTGCCCATCTATCTTATCTTTGAGTCATGCTTATCGTCAATCAAAATACATGGTCTCTACATGTATAATGTAGGCAAGGCTAATCTATGAATCACCTCCCAAGACCCCTATGATAGGTCTTTATGTTAGTCTCTTCGTCATAAGTCTTGAAAATCCAAAAACATTGATTTTTTTTCAAAAATAGCCTCAAAATATCTAAACAGATCCAAAATGGGGCTTTCATCTCATCTCGCTTTCACCTGTGGTTATCATCACTCATAATAAAATCAGTCATCACCATCATCCTTTGGTGAGTCATTCGGAAGCAAGTCTAGTAGGTTCAAAAGTGAACACCTAATTGTTAAAGTCTTAAGTCTAAGTCAGTAAGCAGGCAAGTTAATCAACTCAGAGTATCAATAGCTTATCATCCAATCAATCTCACCAAAACCCTGATCACAACATGTCCTAGGATGAATCCTTCTCATGATGGACATCAACATTAGGTATCTCATAGTAGTTTAGTTTTGGCTAGCGGTATGAAGAACATTAGCTTGTTTATTTACTTGATTTGGTCTTCTTTGACTTATCTTATTTTGTGCTCATTCCAAGGACCTCTCGATGATGCCTAAACAAAACATATTTAGAGAGAAAGGAATGGGGCAAGGATCATTTGTCTCTTTTATCTACTACGCTTGTGGGATACACTTGTAAAATAACTTAGTCATATGTAATTTTTTTGGTTTGTGGATAGGATGTTTTAGATATCTTGTTGACCACATGGGAAGCTTGCTTCCCTATGTTTTGGTCTGAGATGTTTAGAATGTCTAAACTACATCCCAAATAAGGTTATGTGTGCTAAGTGTGAGCAGGAATACTCCTATCTGATTGTCAAGTCAAAGTTCAACACACTGGATACAACGCCATCCTGGTTTTTTAAACCTTGATGCATCGTACCTATGTGTACTATCAAACATAACGTAATTGGTCCTTTGAAAATCTGGACTCTTGGTACGCAAATCACCATCATTCTAAGTGACTCATTGACTCTAAATTTCTTCTATCTTCTTTCCATACTAACATGGTATCATGACAGTTAATCAGAATATCGCCAATGCATACACCCTGCATCCACTAGATTATTAGCATAAAGTGCATATCATATCATATAGATCATATCATTATCTAAAGTTATGAGGAATAATATAGATTTGTTATTCTAAGCATCTTAAGAAAATCATTAAATTCACATTGTACACCATCATTAGCATCCATTACCATCATTAATCACTTGCATATCATCTATCAAGTTACATGGCATTTATCATTTGAGCATCAATGCACCATCATTAGCATTACATTCATAGGATCATCATAAAAAATGCATGGAAAAGATACAAAAAGAAGTACATCCATCAGAAGCATACATCATATCGCATGAACATAAGAAATAGAAACATCTCATAGCACATAGAAAATTATGAAATGCATATCATACATTATAAGACATTCCATAAAGGCGAACCATCTCATATATATCATCAAGGAATATATTGTCATGATACAAAAAATGGATCAAGTATACAATCAAGGTACATAACACAAAAAGGGGAAAGTAATCGAGGCCCATAGATAAAAAATGGAACTATCTGTGATTAAAGGGCTAGCCTTGCTGGCTATGCCCCTCACCCTCTAGCCTATCACTGTGTGCCTCTGATGCCCTCATAGCTGTCTGCTGAGAATAGTCTGGCACCCAGCCTATTGTTGGCATTGTCTATTTATAATGTTGCCGATAATACTCAACCTCTCTAACTATCTCTCTGTAAGCTGGTAGGGAGACTGATCAGCCTTGGGATGATGAATCTGTACTCTCTAGCTACCTTCGCCGACCAATCTCCTGATCACTCTCGGATCGAACCTAGTCCCTCTCGACAGTAACTTTCACAACCTGTTGCCTAGCCTCATCCCTCTCTGCAGTCAATACCTGAATCTGACCCTACAACTATTGGATCAGTATGTCTCTATGGTCTAGCTGCGCTGGTGGCCGCTGGTACGAGACTCCTCTGTCCCCATCTCTCAGTTGGTCAACCTGTACCTCTACCCGTGCAGGTGCCTATTGTGCCTGATCTCTAGGAGGTGTTTGATGAGGAGGTGGCCCACCTCCTCCTTTGTCCCCGTCGCCTCTGCCCCCTATCCTCTCCCCCTGCCAGCCAATCTGCCTCTAGGCCTCCATCGTGGAGGTGTTGCACCAAGAACTGTCAATCTCAAAGGAGGTCTAAACCAAGCTCTATATGCCAGAGTCACCCCTACATATGTTGGCCCTTGATCATACAGCCACGGTCGGGCCACTAACTGTTTGAAGGAAGACACTGCCTCAGTTTTTGGGATAGGATGGCCCCATATCGTCTCTCTCGTAGTAGGGGTGAAGATTGCCACGTACTGATCATTAGGCCTATCCTGCATCTCTCCAAACTTGCGGGCCACCCTATCTGGGAGATACCGCTCGATCATAGTATGCTCCCGACCCTACATCCATCTATCTTGTCGAGCGAAAAATAATTGATCTCCATCATCGTACCACGGGCCTATACCCATCCAAGGTCTCCAAACGAACTCTCTCATCTCATCAAGAACCCATCGCCAATAAGCAAGGCCACTTGTGCTAGTGTGGGTAAAATGAATTTGTGCCCCGCCAAACAACAGGATCATCAATATCAAGGACAACTGGTGTGACATCTGGATGGAGCACAGGGATCCGCTCACATGCCCAAATGTGTAACAAAGTAACTTTGACCTCGAGGGCCTGACCCAGTTGTCCATGTATGCAAACTCATGTAAATATCTATATAAGGAGGTCAGCAATACTGGTCCCCAGGCAAAGCACTCTCGGTGAACACACATCTGATGCCATGCCAGTCCCCAGCCTGGACTTAAATATCAGCCCCACCGATCAAGTTCCACAAGACCAGAAATAATAGTAGCAACAATCAATCTATAGGTGGGCGCTCTACCCCAGTATCGCTCTAGGTCAATCTGTCCATCAGAAAGGATGATCTCATCAACACCCATGACGTCAAAACAAACATCCCTACCCTCTAGATCGTAAATCACTCCAGCTCCATGGATAGGCAATCAGAGAATTCCCTAGACATCCTCAAGGGTGATGGTGGCCTCGCTAGTGGGAAGATGGAAGGAAGAAGTCTCATTATGCCACCACTCAGCCAAAGTGGTCATCATACCTAAGTGTGCCCAAACAGGAGGGACATATGCAACATACCAAAGGCCAAGAATACCAAGATTCTCCTGAAGATACACATGCATACATTGCAATATGTTGAGCACCAGCCATCTGTTCTCCCTTGAATGAAGTACATCGATCTCCTCTTGCGCAAGGGAAACCACCGCATCAAGTCTCCTAGAAAAATCTACCACCCATGTCAAATTTTCACATTTGAAATAGCAAATGCGACACAGTTTTTAAAGTCCCAAATTGCACCGCACAGTGGAATTTGACAACCTAATTCCCCTAACTGCATTGCACGACGCACTTTTTGCACACGACCTGGTATGGTTGGCAAAACCCTAATTTCCTAATTGCGTTGTGTGACGCTCTTTGCATATATGGCCCTATTTAGGACTATGCAGCACCAACCAAGCATTTTTAGCAGCGCCATATAGCATCGCATCGCTCAAAGTTAAAATTAACCTTATTTAATGCACGAAAAATGAGAAAATCAAAAGTCAGGAAAGGGGTACATACCACGGGTCCTGCACCGACTGGCCGCTAGTGCACTCATACTCTCTTTGACACATGCCTGAGAAGTTATCGTTGCACCATCTCGACCAGAACTCAGGGCTCAAAATGTGAAATTTTCGAAGGGTTAAGTGTGCAAGTGTATTTAAAGTGACCCCTCAAGGTCTATTTAAGCTTGCAAATTAGGGTTTTTTGACCTAATTTGGCCATCTAACTAGGGTTTTGGTCCCCCGATTCCTTTTTTGACCAATCGAGGGCCATTTTGCATCTTTTTTGGCATTTTAACGTATTTTTTGACATTTTGAGGCATTTTTGAGTTTGTCAAGCACCTTGTCCTCTTTGTTTTGCAAGATTATCCAAAAAATAAAAAAAATTGTCCGATCTTTCGAGGGGGCAATATATCGACATAATCCTTCCACTGGGGGAATAGTGGGGCATCTGAAAAGTCAATAAAAAAAATTGAACTTTGATCAAAACAGTTTAATCTTTGAACCAATGCAACGAGTGCATTGCTTCAAAGAGGGGCAAAATGTAGACATGGCAAATATACAATTTGATCTGGCACATTTGATCTTAATTAACTAACGACATTTCTTCTTGAATCTCACTCTCAACTTATCATCACCTTTTGTCTCTTAATTAGATAAATCATTATTTATTTAATTAGGTCTTTCTCCCCCTATTGATTAAATTAATCGATTTAATTTAATTAACCCTAAAATCCCTTTTAATTAAATAAATCATTTGATTTGATTAAATCCCTAAAATCTTCTTGTTAAATTAAATAAATTAAAACCTTATTTGATTTAATCTAACATTATCTCACTTAGTTAAATAAATCAAATCATTTATTTAATTAATCATTTCCTCTCAATTATGATTTAAATCAACTCATAAATTTGAATCAAAATTGTCAAATCATTTAATCCCTCATTAAATTAATCAAATCTTGATTTATTTAATCCCTATCACTAAAATCCTCTAGAGAATGCAACTTGCACAATAAATCAATTACTTTGATTTATTTAATAGCCTATTTTCTCTCAACATGGAATAAAGAAGGAATATTCCCTCAAGTTTGAATTTAAAAATCCAAGTGGATGGGTACTTCCAATAAATCATTCACTCCTCTTACATGTCCTTGTGCATTGAGCCGAGAGGCATTTATTTCATTCATTTTTCCATTTCACATGTCATTTCCCCAATTTCAAATTCCACCTAATTGCATTTATTGGCACTTTGGCCAAAATATGCACAACCTTCAACCATTCACATATTGACAAGTGGCACTTGGCCATTGGATGTTGAATGATCCCACATTGCTCCAGTTCGCTCTATTATCCATTTTGGAAATCTATAAATGAAAGGTTCTTCCTCTCATTCAACATCTACAATCTCATGCAAAGTTACTCTCTCCACATTGAGAGCTAAATTTGCTCATTTCTTTTCAAGTATTCATAATTTTCACAATTTCATAACCAAGTTATGCTAAAATCTCATCAAGGAGATTCAACTATCCACACATCATCAACATTGCAACAAAGGAATTGAGAAAGGGCCAATTTCGACACATCAATTGACACCAATTCCCCCATGGGATCAAGAGTTTGTTTTGCTTAGATAGATTTGATCTGGTTTATGGCATTGTTCTTCATTTTCTTTTCTATTTAAGCTTTGTAAATGGATTTCATGGGGAATCCTTGTTTTATCTTGCATATGAACCTAACTATGTGTTTTTTTGTTGTATTTGTGCAAGTATAAAACTAGGGTTCACAGGCACTAAGGGAACATTCCATGACTTTTCCTTAATACAAAGGGATTTTATTTAGCACAAGTTGGAGGGGAAGAAACTCTTTCCATGGAAGGATACTTGAAATAAATTTTGTAAGGATAAGAGGAGGATTTTCCAAAGAGGACTTTGGGGGCTTGTGATTCCTTTAAAGGACCCAAAATAATCAAGTGATGTTAGCAAGCATCGTGCCACTAGCTAGCATTTTATATGTTTGGAGATAGAGCAATGTATAACAATATTACTAGTACTGAAGCACTTTGACACAAAAAGGGAAAACCTTCATAATCCAAAGGCTACATCCATGAGTGCTAAGCTACTTTCAACACCATATTTATTAGAAAGTATTTAGAAATGTATTTTTTAACTAAGATAAGAGCAAATGATGCAGGAGCATTTGGGTGGACTAGCAATCGACATCACCCAAAAATAGGTTTCAAGTTTGGTTTTCAGTTTTGGTGTGTTTTAGGATGAACATTTGACATTTCATGGCATGAAATTTTTGTTGTCATCACATGCACCATTTGGTAGATTGTAGAACTTCTTGTTCAGACCCATCAATTTATGGAAAAATTATCTCACAATTCTTGAGGGTTAGAACAAAACCCTTTTGCAAGGTTCCATGGGACATCAATTTGAGCCTACTTGCCAAATTTTGTGTGAATCAGAGAACTTTAAATGTTTTTCCTACCAACACCCAACTCTGTCAATTGGTATATTGAACAAATGAAATTGTCTCTAGCCATTTAACGATTATTTGAGAAGGTGCACCAGGTGGATAAACACAATGACGAAAAACAAAATTGTTATTGCGAGATAGAAAATAAAAATAGAAAATGGAGGTTGAGGGGTGTCAAATTTTGGAGAGGAGGATTGAAATGGTTTTTAACTACCAAATACAAATGCAATAAAAATTATTAAAATAAAATGATATATTAAAAATGCATAGGTGCTTCATGGAGAAGAGTTGATTTATTAAAAGAAGAGGAATATGGAGGGGCACATAGCTTAGAGGGGGCTTCAATTTGAATGAAATAAAAAATGCATGGAAGAGAAGGGGTCGCAATGTTGGGGAGAGTAGATAAGTTGCCAAAATAAAATTTTAGATGAGGGAGTAATGAAATGTGGTGGTGAAAGAGGGATAATTAATGGAAATCAAGTCTAGATAAAAAACAAAAAAGAAGAGGCCACACTTCATGAACAAGAGGAGTTAATTTGTGCAACAAACAGAGAATCCACATAGACTAAGGAAGAGTGAGGAGGTTGTGCAAAAGTTTAAATTGAAATTGAATATTAAAACTATATTAAAAAAGAAATGAGGACAAATATAGAGGAGTGTGTAGTATTTAATAGGAAAAAATCAATGAAAAAAATAAAAAAAAAGATGATTGAATTATAGAGAAAGATCACACAGGCTGCACCTCATGAGAAGAAGTAATTTATAAGAAAAATAAAACAAAAATGACTTGAGAAACTAAGTATGGAAGAATATAGCACATGAGAAGGGGTCACAATATGAAGAAGAGATAGTGAGTGCTGGGAAATTATAGAGAAGTAAAAGAAATTATAATTAAGGTTGACATTTGTAGATTGTTTAATGTATTTTTCTTGTAGACTAAAAACTTAATAAATTGAATTTGAAGTTGAAAATTTTGAGTTATTAAATTTTAAATGTAGATCAAATTTATATGCCTATAAGAGTTTTTTGGATTGAGTTAGATTTCCTTCATTATTTTTGATTTGAATCTAAATGACAATGAAACCATCAAAGTAAGTTGTGTTAGTTACAAAATTTTATAAAGGAAGGGTGTTTGTTGCAATCTTTGGGTAGAGTCTTGCTTGTTCTAATTGTGAATTTGTGTGAAATTTTAATTTGAACGACGAAATGGTATTCTATTTTCATCAAATGGTATCAATGCAAGGGGTTTTGAGAGTATAGACATAGTGTCGAACATGATGCAACCTATGCTAGGACCAGTGGGTAGATAGAGGAAGCATGATGAAGAAGAAGAGCTCATATGGGTTGATGTAGGTACAAGAGAAGTATTGAATAGTGAGATCTAAAGACATGAAGATGTAGAACATGGGATGTGAGATGAGGACGAGTGAGTCTCTAAGAGAATTGAAAAAGAGGAAGAAGATGAATTCAAAAGAGAGGATGAGGTGGGTCATGAGGAGACACTTCGTAATTTCATTTTTCAAAAAATATTGGGAAGAAGTGGAAAATAAGAAGCTCTGTGAAGAATTATGAAAAATACTCCATGAAGAATTGAGAAAGATCTAGGCCAAGTTAGATGTATTGGAAAATAATATTGAAGAAGATGACAACGGATTGAAAGAGAGAATCAAGAAGAATAACATTATTTTGAAAGAGGACAACAAAAACAAGAGTAAATGAAAAGAGTGTTGTAGCCCTTTGGTAGGGGTTGAATATAAACAAGAATATGTCAGGGAAAACCACACAAATGGAGAATATAATGAGGCATAATTTTCAATGATAGTGTGTGAATGGAGTGAGTTATATAAAACGGATGAAGAAAGTTTACAATATGAAATTGTGAACATGAATGGCCCATATTTTGATGAGGAGGTTGAAGAGGATAAGGATGGAACCTTGTCGAGAGAAGAGATGAGGAGAATCCAAAATTTGTTGGATTTTGAAGCTGAAAAGTTGATGGAGAAGAAGCAATTCATTGCACAAAGAGAAGATGATGAGGGAGAAGAGTCTTTGGAGGATCATAATTTTTATCTCTTTTTGAAATATTTTATTTGTAGGTAAAAGAGAATTTGTACCTAAATTTCAAGCATATGACATTTAAGGAGAGATTCTCGTGCAAGAGGATAAGATGAAAGAGTTTGTAGTTGGGTATATCTTTTTGGAGGCATGATGGAGGTGAAGTTGCAAGTTGCAGCTGTGGAAGAAGAAGCAAGGAGTGCAAAAGTAAATTGTCCATTGGAGGACATTAATATATGTGAGAAATTTGAACAACCTTGTGAAGATGCATACATGGAGTGTTTTGAGAATAAAAATAAAAATATTATAGTGAAAGATGAAGAATGTGATGTTGAGATAGCAAGAGAGAAAGAGGTAAATATAGAGTTTAATTTGTTTGCAAAGATGAGAGTAGATGTAGTTGAAGATTGGTGTATGAATAATACCTATTTCCATGTAGAAGTTGTGGAGGATGTTGCAAGTGAAACGACAGTGGACGATTCATTGTGGGTCGAATCCCATGAGACGTTGGAAGAGAGAGAGATACATTTGGTGGAGGAGGTCAAATAATGGTGGTTTTGATCCCAACAAGGAAGAGAAGAGAATAAGAAGCCTTTGGTGAAGGAGGACAATATATGGTAGACATGATTCCATGAGAGGGAGAAGAAAGAGAGTATAGAGTTGTTGGAGGGAGATGGTGAATGTTTCGACAAGATGTTGGAAGAAGAGGAAAAATAAATAAATTCATGTGCAACTATAATAGTGATGGAGTTCATTGCAAATTGCTTGTAATTTGAACGGATGGTTCTACCATTCGACTCCAATTTTGAGAGCCTATGCTCACAAACGTTTTGCCTGACATGTCTAGTGCAAGTGCATCCAGGTAGATTGGTAAATCAACAACACCCAAAAATAAGTTTCAAGTTTGGATTTTAGTTTTGGTGTGTTTTAGGTTTCATTTGATATTTCTCTACATGGGATTTTGTGGTTGTCACACACACCATTTGGTAGATATTAAAACTTCTTGTTCTGGCTCGTCAATTTACAGAAAAGTAAATAGTTCACAATTATGGAGGGTTGGAGCAAAACACTTCTACAAGGGTCTGTGGACATAAATCCAAGCTTGTTCACCAATTTTCATGTGAATCAAATAAATTTCAATTTTTCGCCTATTGAGACCCAACTCCATCAATTGGTATAATTGGACGAATTTAATTTTCTCCAATCACTCAAACGATTATTTGAGAAGGTGGATAAAACCAGGAAAAATAATTTTTTTATTGCACAATTGAAAATGGTGGTTGAGGGGTGTTGAATTTTGGAAAGTAGGATTGAAATAGATTTTACCTAAATACAAATGCAATAAAAGATATTAAAAGAAAAAAGACAAATTAAAAATGCAAAGGTGCTTCATCGAGAAGAGTTGATTTATTAAAATAAGAGGAATATGGAAGGACACACAGCTTAGAGGGAGCTTCAATTTAAATGAAATAAAAAATGCATGGAAGAGAAAGGGTTGCAGCTTTGGGGAGAAAAGATAAGTTGCTAGAATAAAATTTCAGATGAAGGGCAAATGAAATGTGGTGGTGGTGCCCATGAAGAGGGATAGTTAATGGAAATCAATTGTAGATAAAAATCAACGAAGAAGAGGTTGCACTTCATGAATAGGAGTTAATTTGTGCAAGAAATAGAGAAGTCACCCAGCCTAAGGAAGAGTGAGGACACTACATAGAACTTGAAATTGAAATTGTAGATCATAATTAGATAAAAAATAAAAATGAAGGAAAATATAGAGGGGCATGTAGTACTTAACATGTAAAATTGAATGAAAAAATAAAATAAAATTTGATTGAATAGAGAAAGAATCACATAGGTTGTGCCTCATGAGAAGAAGTAATTTATAAGAAAAAGAAAACAAAAATGACACGAGAAACTAAGTATGGAATAAGATAGTGCATGAAAAGGGGTCACAGTATGAAGAAGAGATAGTGAGTGCTGGGAAATTATAGAGAAGTAAAAGAATTGTAATTGAGGTTGACATTTGTAGATTGTACAATGTATTTTTCTTGTAGACTGAAAAATTAATAAATTGAATATGAAGTTGAAATTTTGGAGTTATTTAATTTTGAATGTAAATCAAAGTTGTATGCCTATAGTAGTTTGTTGGAGTGAGTCGGATTTCTTTCATTGATTTATATGAAAATTTTGATTTGAATCTAGATGACAATTAAATTGTCAAAGTAAGTTGTGTTGGATACAAAATTAAATAAAGGAAGGGTGTTTGTACGAAATTGAATAAAGGAAGGGTGTTTGTTGCAATCTTTGGGAAAAGTCTTACCTGTTCTAATTATGAATTTGTGTGAAAGTTTGATTTGAACAATGAGATGATACTCTATTTTAATCAAATGGTATCAAAGCAAAGGGTTGTGAGCGTATAGGCAAAGCACCGAACATGAGACAACCTATGCCAAGACCAATGGGTAGATAGAGGAAGCACAGTGAAGAGGAAAATCTCATGTGGGTTGTTGTAGGTATGAGAGAAGTCTTGAATAGCGATAGCTAAAGCCATGAAGATGCAAAACATGAGATGTGAGATGGGGATGAGCAATTCTCTAAGAGATATGACAAAGAGAAAACAAATGAATTAAAAGGAGAGGATGAGATGGGTCATGATGAGACCCTTGATAATTCCACATTTTAAAAAATATTCGGAAGTGTAAAATAAGAAGTTATGTGAAGAATTGGGGAAAATCCTCTATGAAGAATAGGGAAAGATCCAATCCAAGTTAGATGTATTGGAAAATAATATTGAAGAAGATGAAAAAAGATAGAAAGAGAGAATCGAGAAGAACAATGTTCTCTTGAAAGAGGACAACAAAAACAAGAGCAAAGGAAAAGAGTGTCAAGTGGCCCTTTGGTAGGGGTTGAATGTAAAGAAGAATATGTGGGGGAAACCCACAAAAATAGAGAATATAATGAGGCATAATTTGCAACAATAGTGTGTGAATGGAGTGAGTTATGTGAAGCAGATGGAGAAATTTTGTAACCTAAAATTGTGAACATGAATGGCCCCAAATTTAATGAGGAGGTTGAAGAGGGTAAGGATGGACCATTTTTGAGAGAAGAGATTAGGAGAATCCAAAATTTGATGGTTGTTGAAGTTTTAAAGTTGATGGAGAAAAAAAATTATTTGCACAAAGATAAGATGATGAGGGAGAAGAGTCTTTGAAGGCTCATAATTTTTAAAACCCTTTTTGTAATATTTTATTTTTAGGTAAAAGAGAAGTTGTAGCAGAGTGTCAAGCACATGAAATTGAAGGAGATATCCTCGTGTAATAGGATAAGAAGAAAAAATAAAATATTCAAAAGAGTTTTTAGTTGAGACATGTCTTTTTGAAGGCATGGTGGAGGTGAAGTTGCAAGTTGTGGTTGTGGAAGAAGAATCAAGGAGTGCATAAGTAAATTATCCATTGGAGGACATGAATATATGTGATAAATTTGAACAGCCTTATGAAGATGCATACATGGAGGGTTTTGAGAATAAAATGATAAATATTGTAGCTAAAGATGAAGAATAGGATGTTGAGATAGCGAGAGAGAAAGAGGTAAATATAGAGTTTAATTTGTTTGTAAAGATGAGAGTATATATAGTTGAAGATTGGTGAATGAATAGTACCCATTATCATGTAGATGTTATAGAGGATGCTACAAGTGAAACTTGGTGGCAGTGGTTAGTTCGTTGTGGGTCAAATCCCATGAGAGGTTGGAAGAGAGATAAATATTTGGTGGAGGAGGTCGAATAATGGTGGCTTGGATCCCAGAAAGGAAGATGAGAGAAGAAGAATCATTTGGTGGAGGAGGATGATCTATGGTGGATATGAGTCCATGAGAGGAAGAATAAAGATAATGTGGAGTTATTGGAGGGCGATGACGAATGTTTCAATAAGATGCTGGAAGAAGAGGAAAAAATAAATAAATTCATTTGCACCTATGACGATGGAGTTCGCTACAGATTGCTTGCAATTTGAAAGGATGGTTCTACCATTCAAATCCAATTTTGTGAGCCTATGCTCACAAACTTTCTAACCAATGTATCTGATGCAAGAGCATTTGGGTAGACTAGCAATTGACATCACCCAAAAACATGTTTTAGTTTTGGATTTCAATTTGGTGTGTTTTAGGCTAAACATTTGACATTTCACATCATGGGATTTTTGTTGTCATCACATGCACCATTTGGCAAATATTAGAACTTCTTGTTTAGACCGGTCAATTTATGAAAAGTTTATATCCTAGAATTCTTGAGGGTTAGAACAAAACCCTTTTGCAAGGGCTGGTGGGACATCAATCTGAGCCTACTCACCAAATTTTGTGTGAATCAAAGAACTTTAAATGTTTCACCTACCAACACCCAACTTCGTCAATTGGTATATTGAACAAATGAAATTGTCTCCAGCCATTTAATGATTATTTGAGAAGGTGCACAAGGTGGATAAACAAAATGAGGAAAAACTAAATTGTTATTGCTAGAAAGAAAATAAAAATAGAAAATGGAGGTTGAGGGGTGTCAAATTTTGGAGAGGAGGATTAAAATGGTTTTTAACTACCAAATACAAATGTAATAAAAGATAGATTAAAAATGCAGAGGTTGTTCATGGAGAAGAGTTGATTTATTAAAATAAGAGGAATATGGAGAGGCACATATCTTAGAGGGAGCTTTAATTTGAATGAAATAAAAAATGCATGGAAGAGAAGGGGTCACAAAATTGGGGAGAGTAGATCAGTTGCCAAAATAAAATTTTAGATGAGGGGGCAATGAAATATGGTGGTGGCACCCACGAAGAGGGATAGTTAATGGAAATCAGGTGTAGATAAAAATCAATGAAGAAGAGGCCACACTTCATGAACAAGAGGGGTAATTTGTGCAAGAAACAAAGAATCCACGTAGTCTAAGGAAGAGTGAGGAGGTTGTGAAAAATTTGAATTTTTTTAATTTTTGTTAGACCGCAGGAATCAGGTAGCATGACCCCCTATAAACTGCAGTGCGCCTAGTAAAAATTTTAACATGACCAGCGGCGTTGGTGCGACACGCCCTCCGGTACCACGGGAGTGGGGGAGACTAGACCTTGTGACCAACCTCCTGCAACAGGAAAGATTTAGCCAACCAAGCTAGGGCCCCAACCTCGAAAAATTTGAAATTGAAATTGCATATTAGAATTAGATAAAAAAATAAATGAAGAAAAATATAGAGGGGCGAGTAATATTTAACAGGAAAAATTCAATGAAAAAACTAAAATAAAAGATTATTGAGTTATAGAGAAAGATCACAGAGGTTGCACCTCATGAGAAGTAATTTATAAGAAAAAGAAAACAAAAATGACATGAGAAACAAGTATGGAAGAAGATAGCACATGAGAAGGGGACACAATATGAAGAAGAGATAGTGAGGGCTGGGAAATTATAGATAAGTAAAAGAAATTATAATTGAGGTTGACATTTGCAAATTGTTTAATGTATTTTTGTTGTAGACTGAAAAATTAATAAATTGAATTTGAATTTGAAATTTTGAAAGTAAATCAAAGTTATATGCCTATAAGAGTTTGTTGGAGTGAGTTAGATTTCCTTCATTGATTTTTGTGAAAATTTTGTTTTGAATCTAAATGACAATGAGATTGTCAAAGTAAGTTGTGTTAGTTACGAAATTGAATAAAGGAAGGGTGTTTGTTGCAATCTTTGGGTAGAGTCTAGCTTGTTCTAATTATGAATTTGTGTGAAAGTTTGATTTGAACGACGAGATGGTATTGTATTTTCATCAAATGGTATCAAACCAAGGGGTTTTGAGAGTATAGACCGAGTGTCGAACATGATGCAACCTATGCTAGGACCAATGGGTAGATAGAGGAAGCACAATGAAGAAGAAGAGCTCATATGGGATATTGTAGGTATGAGAGAAGTCCTTAATAGTGAGATTTGAAGCCATGAAGATGTAGAACACTTGATGTGAGATGGGGACGAGTGACTCTCTGAAAAAATTGAAAAAGAGGAAGAAGATGAATTCAAAAGAGAGGATGAGATGGGTCATGAGAAGACCTTTCGTAATTCCATTTTTCAAAAAATATTAGGAAGAAGTTGAAAATAAGAAGCTCCATGAAGAATTTGGAAAAATACTCCATGAATAATTGAGAAAGATCTAGGCCAGGTTAGATGTATTGGAAAATAATATTGAAGAAGATGACAACAGTTTGAAAGAGAGAATCAAGAAGAAGAACATTCTCTTGAAAAAGGACAAAAAAAACAAGAGTAAATGAAAAGAGTGTTGTAGCCCTTTGGTAGGGGTTGAATATAAATAAGAATATGTTGGGGCAACCCACACAACTTAAGAAGATAATGAGGCATGATTTACAATGATAGCATGTGAATGGAGTGAGTTATAAGAAGAGGATGAAGAAAATTTACAATCTGAAATTGTGAACATGAATGACCCCAATTTTGATGAGAATGTTGAAGAGGATAAGGATAGAACCTTGTTGATAGAAGAGATGAGGAGAATCCATTTTTTTTTGGATTTTGGAGTTGAAAATTTGATGGAGAATAAGTAATTCATTGCACAAAGAGAAGATGATGAGGGAGAAGAGTCTTTGGACGATCTTAATTTTTATCTCTTTTTGTAATATTTTATTTGTAGGTAAAAGAGAAGTTGTACCAGAATGTCAAGCATATGACATTTAAGGAGAGATTCTCGTGCAAGAGGATAAGATGAAAGAGTTTGTAGTTGAGACATGTCTATTTGGAGGCATGATGGAGGTGAAGTTACGAGTTGCAATTATGGAAGAAGAAGCAAGGAGTGTGTTAGCAAATGAAAAGGCTCTTAACAAAAATATTTAAACTATGCATCTAGGCCTAGATTTAACACCAAATAAATTTTGCTACTAGCTTTGAAAATATCGCAATTGTATTTGTGACTTTTCTTTGAATTTTGTCAAGGTACAACTCCCTCACTGAATCTTCAATGAATTGTCCTATTTTAACACAATGGCTATGCTTTTAACCATAAAGCAGAAAAGGTGATGAACACTAGTCCATAAATATGGGGCTAGCGTGGGTGGCATAAATCAAACCACAAACTACCAATGCAAAAATTGAAAATTTATGATCATTTAGTTCAAGAGATAGCTCACACTATAATAAATGAAAACATATAGCCTATATTTCAAAGAAGATACAACTACATCGTACGCATAATTCCTAGATCAACATACCAAAATTATTAAATTCATAACACACATTGTAAATCATTACAGTCTGTAATAAATGCTTATTCCTCCTCGATAACACCCCTAGGTGTATCCAAAAAAAAAGGAGAAGATCCCCCCTTCATCCCCCCAATCTAATATTTATAGCATAGCTAATGCCACTAAACGGGCACCAAAGCCACTACTAAATCAATAACTTCTTGCCTTCCTAACATTTCTTTGGAGAAATGGTTGGAGTCATTTGAATTTGGTAGAGGAATAAATATTGGCAAAGAAAACTGATTATGATCCACCAACAGCCGCAAAAGGGCCAATCATACATCCAACTATCAATGCAACGCATAAGAATATTAAGCGGTGGCACGTGTGAGCTACCTGATGGGAAATTGTAATTTAGAGCAACAAAAGCCAACCATAAATGAGAACTGAATCAACATCTTATCAAGCTCGAGAGAATTTACCCATGTCCAACCAAAACTCTATAAATTTAACCAATGTCACCTTCCCTTTGCAATCAGTTGCATCCAACATGGTGAGCTCTCAAAGTGATGGTAATTTTTCCAATAACTATATTATTTTGGAGGAGATCAAATGCAATCCACTATTTAGGCACATCTCGGACCAACTGAAAGAAGTCTTCATAGTGCAAAAGGAAGTGGAGGAGGAGGTACTCCACAACATCCTTGACAAGGTGTTTCTAATCCAGGCTTATGTGCACAACACGAATATGATGGAGCGCTTCATCTATACAGTTGTCAGGACTTTTGGCCATCATGACTGGGACATGAGAGCACTGGAGCGCTTAGTAAAGCTCAAATTTCATCATTGCATCAAGGTGGCAATCAATGGGCTCAACCACTATCCTCAAACTGGAGTGATCATTGATGCCATATGCATTGCATCAACTCTTCAGGATGAAACTTTAGAGGAGGTCGTGGCTCTTCTGCACACAAGAGTGGCAAGAAACGACATGAGACTTTTTGCACAATTTCTCAAGTCGCATGAGGATATACTATCGCCAGCTCAAGTCGAATGCCTGTAGGTTGTTACTGAAGGCATTTTCATTTTGATATTCGCTCTATGTGCCTAAAGAAACACCCTTTGTCTTTTGTTCACGAACAAAATTTTGTAGTCGAACCAAACATTTTTTGTAATGTCGAAGCCATGTAAAAACATTTTTTTATATTAATAAGATATCACTTTTGGTATCACTATGTCTTTGCATGCATGGATTCTTTATTTTTTTGTGCATATTATGCTTGGAAATGCAAGTTCCTTTTCTGTATAAATCACAAGTTAAATAGATAAGCTTATCGTTACTACATTAATCATTGCACAACCTCCTAAGTGACAAAATGAACGGTTCACGTAACTTGATAAAACCCTGCCTAAGCTTGAGATAACCTAAAGAATACCACCTGAGGAATAACTTGTGGGTGACTTTTTCATGTTTTTTACATATGACGACTTCATTAATTGGGTTATTAATGTTCATACAACCACCCCAAAAGGACAAGTTTGAAAGTGGGAAGAAAACACCGCCAGGGTCCAAGACACAAATAACACGAGTGATAAAATGAGAGGTTT
Source organism: Sequoiadendron giganteum (assembly GCA_007115665.2). Lineage (NCBI taxonomy): Eukaryota > Viridiplantae > Streptophyta > Pinopsida > Cupressales > Cupressaceae > Sequoiadendron > Sequoiadendron giganteum. The sequence goes on from VCHN02000014.1 coordinate 14,633,346, forward strand.
GACGCACATAATAAAACCTCGCCCAAGTTTAGGAAAATAGTAAAAGGCCACCCAACTTAGCTTAGGTATCAGACTTGGGTGGAAAGAGAACAAAGTTACTAAAAATTATTAAAGGGGTCCCTTTAGAACAAACAGAGTGCAAAAGTAAATTGTCCATTGGAGGATGAGAAATTTTAACAACCTTGTGAAGGTGCATATATGGAGGGTTTTGAGAATAAAAATAAAAATATTGTAGTGAAAGATGAAGAATGTGATGTTGAGATAGCGAGAGAGAAAGAGGTAAATATAGAGTTTAATTTGTATGAAAAGATGAGATTAGATGTAGTTGCAAATTGGTCTATGAGTAGTACCTATTTTCATGTAGAAGTTGTAGAGGATGTTGTAGGTGAAACTCGGTGATGGTATTTGGTTCATTATGGGTCAAATCCCACTAGAGGTTAGAAGAGAGAGAGATACATTTGGTGGAGGAGGTTGGATAATGGTGGGTTGAATCCCACAAAGGAAGAGAAGAGAATAAAATGCCTTTGGTGGAGGAGGACGGTATATGGTGGACATAAGTTCATGAGAGGGAAAATCAAGAGAGTGTAGAGTTGTTGGAGGGAGATGGTGAATGTTTCAACAAGATGTTGGAAGAAGAGGAAAAATAAATAAATTCATGTGCAACTATGATAGCGATGGAGTTCATTTCAGATTGCTTGCAATTTGAAATGATGGTTCTACCATTCGACTCCAATTTTGAGAGCCTATGCTCACAAAATTTCTACCCCGCATGTTTGATCCAAGAGCATCCAGGTAGATTGGCGATCGACATCACCCAAAAATAAGTTTCAAGTTTGGGTGTGTTTTAGGTTTCATTTGATATTTCTCTACATAGGATTTTTGTGGTTATCATGCACACTGTTTGGTAGTTATTAAAACTTATTGTTTTGGCCTGTCAATTTACGAAAAAGGTTAATAGTTCACAATTATGGAGGGCTAGAGAAAAACACTTTTGTAGGGGTCTGTGGGACATAAATTTGAGCCTGCTCGCCAATTTTCATGTGAATCAAAGAACTTTCAAATTTTCACTTGTCAAGACCCAACTCCATCAATTGGTATAATTGAACAAATTTATTTTTCTCCAATCACTCAGACGATTATTTGAGAAGGTGCACAAGTTGGGAAAAAAATGTTTTATTGCCAAATAGAAAATGGAGGTTGAGGGGTGTCGAATTTTGGAAAGGAGGATTGAAACAAATTTTAACTGTCAAATACAAATGCAATAAAAGATATTAAAATAAAAAGACAAATTAAAAATGCAAAAGTGCTTCATGGAGAAGAGTTGATTTATTAAAATAAGAGGAATATGGAGGGACACACATCTTAGAGGGAGCTTCAATTTGAATGAAGTAAAAATTGCATGGAGGAGAAAGGGTTGTAGCTTTGGGGAGAGAAGATAAGTTGCTAGAATAAAATTTTAGGTGAAGGGGAAATGAAATGTGGTGGTGGCGCCCATGAAGAGGGATAGTTAATGGAAATCAAGTGTAGATAAAAATCAATGAAAAAGAGGTTGCACTTCATGAATAGGAGTTAATTTGTGCAAGAAATAGAGAAGCCACCTAGTCTAAGGAAGAGAGGAGGCTACGTAGAATTTGAATTTGAAATTGTAGATCATAATTAGATAAAAAAAGAAATGAAGGAAAATATAGAGGGGCGTGTAGTACTTAATATGTAAATTCAATGAAAAATTAAAATATAATTTGATTGAATAGAGTTAGAATCACATAGGTTGTGCCTCATGAGAAGAAGTAATTTATAAGAAAAAGAAAACAAAAATGACACGAGAAACTATGGAAGAAGATAGCGCATGAAAAGGGGTCACAGTATGAAGAAGAGATAGTGAATGCTAGGAAATTATAGAGAAGTAAAAGAATTGTAATTGAGGTTGATATTTGCAGATTGTACAATGTATTTTTCTTGTAGACTGAAAAAAATTAATAAATTGAATCTGAAGTTGAAATTTTGGAGTTATTTAATTTTGAATGTAAATCAAAGTTGTATGCTTGTAGTAGTTTGTTGGAGTGAGTTGGATTTATTTCAATGATTTTTGTGAAATTTTTGATTTGAATCTAAATGGCAATGAAATTGTCAAAGTAAGTTGTGTTGGATACGAAATTGAATAAAGTAAGGGGGTTTGTTGCAATCTTTGGGCAAAGTCTTGTCTATTCTAATTGTGAGTTTGTGTGAAAGTTTGATTTGAACAATGAGAAGATTTTCTATTTTCATAAAATGGTATAAGAGCGAGGGGTTCTGAGCGTATAAGAAAAGTGACAAACATCTATAACTGGGGCCTCCAATTTATTTTTGGCCTCAACACAATGACACAAGTAATAGTCTGTTCCCTCTTCATTGTCTTCATCTACAATAACTGCATAAATATGCCCTACATTGATATATGCAAAAAATCTCTTGAAATTAGTCAACATTACGAATACAGTACAAAGTAAGATAACTATATGGAATTTCAACAACTAAGCAAGTAGATATATCACCTAGTTGAACTAGATCTTATACATGGTCAAAGTCGATCGATGATTCCATCTGTGTCAGTTCCAATGTCGTCGGAGGGCGTTATGTGTGAAGTGGGCTAAGATAACTTGTCAACCATTTGTCAACCCACTCCTGTTAGTATACAACAATATTCATATGGTGCAATGTTAGTATCATCCATCAACCAAAAAAATCTATGAACTGAAGATGTACCTTCATTACCTAGACCCATCGAAGCATTACACCACTCGACGATTGATTTTGCATTTGTCAACTTTGCACTGTCTTTATAATTTAACTCTTCTTGTGCTAATGCTCCTGCATCATCATGCTCCCCCTTTTCATGTCTGGCCTCACAAAATTTCCACATATGTTGAACACCTGTAATGACATGCATCTTGCACAACCAGTAGAACATGCATGAGTTCTTGAACTGTGCTGCACAGTTATCCGACCATATTATATGTCGGTCGTATTATATGCCCCTCTGAGCCAAATCACTGTAGAACATCTGGAAGCAACCTTGCACGAACTCTGGATAATGTGTGCGATCATCACTAATGTAAAAGTGGTACTCCCTCAATACCTTCCTTTGGTCATCTATACAATCAGATGCATGAATGAATGCTATGTGCACAAATATCAAAACCTATGTGGAATTGTAATACTATGACTGCACCTCATGTTATGGCTGTAGAGTGTAGTTCTCTGCAAAGTCATCCACTGATACCATGCTTCCAACTAGAACGGTGTCCTTGCATAGCTTGAATTGTGTGTCCAACCATCAGGCTCTATGGGAATGCATTGCATACTCAAATAATATATTGTCACGAAACATGGACATAAAATGGTACACTAGAATCTTCTCAATAACCAAATCACACGTTTTTTAGCATATGCCACTGTTTTATACTTCCCAAACTCTAATAGTTTTTGTCCCACCTCATCTGTGCTTTCCATATGTTGACATACTGGCATATGCTAGAAGCCACCACAACACTCGCATGAACCATCCAAGCATGTTGTCTTGTAGAATATTTGGCCATCCTCTATTTCACATTATTTTTTTGATAAGAACTCTCTTGAAGATTTTGGTGGGGCTTCTATGCCACAATCCTACAAAACATCGTTAACATGCAAATCTAAACATATAGAACGATAAACATCATAATGGTTAGAAAATTCAATATGTAGTCTACAACAACAAGTAGTACGTGTGTGATTTATCTTTACATGAAAAGGTTGAATCATTTCAAAGAATCTTTGAGAAATACTAATTTGAGGATAATCATTTTCAAATTTTCAAAAAAATTGGGTTTGATTCATATCCAAAAAATACTTTGGATGTGGCTCACGATTCCGACTACCGATTCTCCTTCTTACCACATCCCTTTGATTCAGAGATGGCCTTGTGTTATTCTTCCAATAATCTTCAATTAGTGTTCTCAAGGCTTCGACAACTTCTTTATCTTTTCGTGATAGTCTCCCCAAGAATGCCCATAATTCATTTTAATCAGTGCCCTCAATTCTTTTCCGCCTTTGAATGGCTCTTGATAAAGTTTTTCTACTAATTCTCGTTTGTTCACTCATCTTTCTAATGAGACGAGCTCTCTTTGTTTGACAGCTTACCAAAGTCAATGTAATGACATGTTAGGTGCCATTACTATCCTTTGAGCATGAGGTCTTACCCACACTCTCATAAGCATCCATTAGATTCTTCACAATAGTGTCTTCACTCGATGCATTCGATGTTCTCAACCCAAGAGTCTTCATGATGTTCCTATACTTTACACCACACATCATTTCAAAAAATAGTTGACATCTTGCGGTCTCATTTAGCCTTTCAAAGAATCGTTCCCAAATCTTATCATCATATATTCTACAAGTGCATGTTGAAATCTTACCTTCCATGTGCTACAAAATCTCATCATCAATATTAATCAAATACTTTGGCTTTCTATGCAAAATTCTAGGTGGTGTTCTCCTAGGTACATACATCTCAACATTCAAAATTTCATCAATATTTAATTGAGGTGGTCTAGATTAAGTACCTTCGATCGAGGGTGGAGAAGAAGACATACCTTGAGGTTCACATGGGGATGATGGCATACCTTCTACGTCAAATCCGAGTGATGATGTACTCTCAACTTGAGATGTGTTGGATGGTGTCCAACAATATTCACTTGTGGTAGATGGTGTCCCTCCATATTCAATTGCAGTAGATGGTGTTCTTCCATATACACTTGTGGTAGATGGTGTCCCTCCATATTCACTTGTGCTTAATGGTGTCCCTTCATATTCACTTGTTGTAGAGGGTGTGTCTCCAACTACGGTATCCAAATCTGTCTTACGATGATGCTTTCGCATTCGTGCCTCTTGTGTTGCCCATTCTCTTTTTGAAAGTTGAGGTTCCTCTTCAATTGGCTTGTTTTCGTCAATTATTTCCAATTTTTTCTTTTCATGATATGATCTCAACCATTATCTCTCCTTTTCTTTGAAGGTTTTGTTCTCTTTGTCTGTTAGTTTCCTCTTTGTCTTTTTCTTCGGCATGGTGGATAATTTTATCTATACCATGGTAATGAGACAAATATTAGTTCCTAAAAAATGTATCCAATCAATTTAATTGAAAAATATATGTCATTCAAGGCTTCATTTAAATAATACTTACAATCATCTTGTACAAGAGTTAACCTAGCATAGACAAAGGTGACATGATTTTTTTCAATCCAGAATGCCTTAAAGAAAAATGGTAACGTGGCATGCCATGATTGCAAGATAGGCTCAAAATGGAAGCATGGAAAAAAATATTTTTTTTAAAATTATGTCATATATATGTATACAAAATGTGGAAGCATACATGGTGCGGGAGCAGCATTGAATGAAAAGGGTGTTGGGCATGAATCCCTATACTGAAATTTTGAGTTTTTCATGAGATTTCGAGTGGTTTTGATATGATAAAGTGTGTTTTGATTTGGGGAAGTGTGTTTTCTTGTTGAATTTAATTTTTTCAGACCATTTTAGACCTATTTGAAGAATTCATAAGATTGTGTGAGGGTTGGATGAGTGTTTTTCAATAAACCACTAGTTTCTTGGGTAAAAAGGAGGGTTTTTGGTGCATGTGAAGATGGGTAAAAGTAAGGTTCTTGTTGTTTTTGAGTATAAGATAATGATATATGTTAAATAAGGTCTATGATACCACTCCTAATATGTATTTAGTTCTTTTGATTCATTCTAGGTGTTTAGGGGGGAGATTTGGCTTGACATTTGCAAAAAATTGCATTTTTTGGCAAAGTTGTGAAGAGATAAGTTAGTTAAGAAGTTAAAATAATAGTTAGATACATTGGGGGAGTTTATTTTGAAGGTAAATAAGATAAATATCATGTAAATTCTCGAATAGAGGCTGCTCTTCAAGATTTGAATAAAATAAAATAAAGGAATTCTCTGATTTTTGTGATTTTCCTATGTTTTCCTTTGTTCTTTCTCCGTGTACGGACCCGTACAGGATTGTGATACCTTGAAGGTTTGGGAGATAATTTATGCATGAATTTATCTTCACTTGAATAAGTTTTTGTGTCTTAATACCATTTTAGAAGAGATTTTCAGTCGTTTCTCCAAGTCTGCCCTGTTTTGACAGTGTAAGGGTTTGAGGCTATAATGTATTGATTTTTAGCAATGCGCCCACTGTGATGGATTTGTCACTCAGTGGATTGGTATGTAACATAATAATGTACATGTAAAATGTGTTTGGGAGTCTCAAAGAGTATGGGTTTGGTCGGTGGAGTGATGCACTAGGCTGCCCAGAGCACATTTCTATGTGAAAGTGAATAACCATGATGGTGATTTTGAAAAATAATGAGTGTAATGGAATTGTGAGTGTTTGGTAAGTTTTTTTAGAGGTATTGGAAGGTGTTTGGACCCTTGTGAGGAATGGGAGAGGCTCGGAGTTGTGAAATCCTTGAAAACCATTATTTTTGCTTATGTTTTGGAGGGTTTCTTGGGACAATAGGTTAATGATCTTATGTGGGAAAATTAATCATGAAATTGGTGGTTTGGTATCATTAAAATTGAATATTCTCAGTGTTTGAGTGGAGAACTCACCTTTAAAAGGTATGTCCTTTGCAAATTTGGGGTAATTGGGAAGCCTTTTGCTAGGTAGGCTTATTGGAAGTCAAACATAGTCCAAAGAAGTCACCCCTGGTTCTGATGTATGTTATGTGCCTAGAACCAGGTTGATGTAGAGTAGTGGGAACCCAATATACAAACTGACATAGCTTCTCTCAAATATGCCAACCAAGACATCAACCTTCAATTGACTCAACAAGACAACAAGGTTACCTATCAACCATGACTTTTCATTATGACTCCAAATTGAAATTTTATGCAGGAAAAGAGTGTCAAAACCTTCAATATTTCATCATCTTGAGATTCAACCACCTACAAAGAGAAGACCAAACAAACTCTTCTAAAAGCCACTTTTGACCCGAAATTGCCTTGTAGGCTTCACAAACCAATTTTAGGGATTTTTCTCACAAACCTCCCAAGAAACTTGTCAAAAAAATGATTGATCTAGATATCCATTTAAGTGGTATGAGACGTATAAAAAATCCACATATTACTCTTATAAGACACTTTCCTCAAAATGACAAATTTCACCGTTTTAGGGCCCAAATTAGCCAATTTTACAAAGGGACCCCCTCAAGAACCCATCACCAGGCCTCCATGACCAAAAAAAGTCTTGTCTCAAGTTTCAAAACTAACAATTATCAAGGTTAGAGGACCCAAAGTACTCATTCCATCAACAAATTTCAAAACCCTCTCTAGAACCTAGGAAACAAGGGTTTTTAGGCCTCCTTATTGAAACTTTACCTTCCAAAACTTCCCAATTCAAAATGACTATGCAAAAACCTCTTTATAGGTCCCCACAAGCTTAAGGAACCCTCATCTACCATTTGGAAATGCTGCACCCCTCTTTCTTAGGTCTGCACCATTATTTTCTATGACAAAATAGGGTATTTCCCCTTAAACCAGCATCATTCATGAGGAAACTTTAAACTTGTTCTTCTCTACTCATAAGAAAATCCTAAGTACATCCTACATTTTCACTCCATTGAGTCACAGAGAGCACAATAGGTGGGATTCCATCAAAGACATTAAATTACCCTCAAACCCTTGACTGTCCAAGAACCCGATTTTTAGAAATTTATGAATTCCAAGCACAAAGTTCAATGAAAACCTCTTCAAAGGGAGCCAAATTAAAGTAGGAACATTCCTTTTTGGAATAATATAAATTTAAAACCATTAATAATCCTATACAACCCATACAAGGTCTACAAACACATAAAAAGCAGTGAGATCTTCAGAAAAAATAGTGTAAATGCAAGTTTCTTTCTGAAGCAAGAGTACATACTTGCACATTTGATCACCAAACTCACAAAATCCCTAAATACATGAAATATTGGTATATTTAGACCTTATTTTCAATAAAATATATGACAAAGCATCTAAAAACTCTTGAACTCACCCAAAGACCTTAAGACATATTGTCACCAAAGTAGATTTTGAAACATGGTTGTAGGTGCCCCTCCACCACGGGTTTGGAATACTGCTAAGGGAAGCATGCTCAAAGGATTAATTTTTGTGAGATCTTTGGAATGTGTATTTGGTTTATTTCAATCAATAACATGCTGATTATAGTGTCTTGGATGTCTGGATAAAGGTTGGTAGTTACCTTCCATGATTTGTTGTTATTTTGCCATGTAAGTTGGAACATTGAGTTCTTGAATTAGTGAATCATGAACGAATTGAATGGTTATGAGTTTATAATCAGATTTATACTATGTTACAATCAATTTTATGATGGTTAATCTATTTATGAGTCTGACAAAGAGTTGAAACCAAGTTCTAATGTTTTGTGGAAATATGAAATCAAGTGAAATTGAAGGATTTTGAGATAAGTCTTCAATAGCGATAGATGAAGCCATGAAGATGTAGAACATGAGATGTGAGATGGGGATGAGTGAGTCTCTAAGAGATTTGAAAAAGAGGAAACAAATGAATTAAAAGGAGAGGATGAGATGGGTTGTGAAGAGACCCTTGATAATTCCACTTTTAAAAAAATATTGGGAAGAAGTGGAAAATAAGAAACTCCGTGAAGAATTAGGAAAAATCCTCTATGAAGAATAGGGAAAGATCCAAGCTAGGTTAGATGTATTGGAAAATAATATTGAATAAGATGAGAGAAGATGGAGAGAATCGAGAAGAAGAAAATTCTCTTGAAAGAGGACATAAAAAACAAGAGTAAAGGAAAAGAGTGTCAAGTATCCCTTTGGTAGGGGTTGAATGTAAAGAAGAATATGTGGGGGCAACCCAAAAAAATGGAGAAGATAATGAGGCAAAATTTGCAACAATAGCATGTGAATGGAGTGAGTTATGTGAAGTAGATGGAGAAAGTTTGCAACTTGAAATTGTGAACAAGAATGGCCCCAAATTTAATGAGGAGGTTGAAGAGGATAAGGATGGACCATTGTCGAGAGAAGAGATGAGGATAATCCAAAATTTGTTGGATGTTGAAATTTTAAAGTTGATGGAGAAAAAACAATTCTTTGCACAAATAGAAGATGATGAGGGAGAAGAGTCTTTGAAGGCTCGTAATTTTTATAACCCTTTTTGTAATATTTTATTTTTTAGGTAAAAGAGAAGTTGTAGCAGAATGTCAAGCATATGAAATTAAAGGAGGGATCCTAATGTAAGAGGATAAGAAGAAAGAATAAAATATTCAAAAGATTTTGTAGTTGAGACATGTATTTTTTAAGGCATGGTGGAGGTGAAGTTGCAAGTTGTGGTTGTGGAAGAAAAATCAAGGAGTGCATAAGTAAATTATCCATTGGAGGACATGAATATATGTGGGAAGCTTGAACAGCCTTGTGAAGATGCATACATGGAGGGTTTTGAGAATAAAAAGATAAATGTTGTAGCAAAAGATGAAGAATAGGATGTTGAGATAGCGAGAGAGAAAGAGGTAAATATAGAGTAATTTTTCTGTAAAGATGAGAGTATATATAGTTGAATATTGGTGATTGAATAGTACCTATTATCATGTAGATGTTATAGAGGATGCTACAATCAAAACTCGGTGGTAGTGGTCAATTCGTTGTTGGTCAAATCCCACGAGAGGTTGGAAGAGAGAGAGAGAGAGAAGCATTTGGTGGAGGAGGTCGAATAATAGTGGATTGGATCCCACAAAGGATGAGCAGTGAAGAAGCATTTGGTGGAGGACGATGATCTATGGTGGATATGAGCCCATGAGAGGAAGAAGAAAGAGAGTGCAGAGTTGTTGGAAGGAGATGGTGAATGTTTCAACGAGATGGTGGAAGAAGAGGAAAAAAAATAAAAAACATTTGCTCCTACGACAACAATGGAGATCATTGCAGATTGCTTGCAATCTGAAAGGATGGTTCTACCATTCAAATCCAATTTTGTGAGCCTATGATCACAAATCTATACTCGATGTATCTTATGCAAGAGCATTCAAGCAGACTGGTAATTGACATCACCCAAAAACAAGTTTCAGTTTTGGTGTGTTTTAGGTTTCATTTGATATTTCTCGATATGGGATTTTTGTGGTCATCGCACACTTCATTTGGTATATATTAAAAATTCCTATTCAAGCCCGTCAATTTATAAAAAGGTTAATATCTCACAATTCTAGAGGACTAGAGAAAAACCCTTTTGTAGGGGTTTGTGGGACATCAATCTGAGCCTACTCACCAAATTTTGGTTGAATTAATGAACTTTCAATGTTTTGCCTGTCGATACCCAACTTTGTCAATTGGCATAATTGAATGAATTTAATTTTCTCCAGTTATTTAGACAATTATTTGAGAAGGTGCACAAGGTGGATAAAAAAACGATGAAAAATAATTTTTTTATTGCCAAATAGAAAATGTAGGTCGAGGGGTGTTGACTTTTGGAAAGTAGGATTGAAATGGATTGTAATTGCCAAATAGAAATGCAATAAAATATATTAAAAGAAAAAGATAGATTAAAAATGTAGAAATAAAAAATGAATGGAAGAAAAGGGGTTGCATCTTTGGGGAGAGAAGATAAGTTGCTAGAATAAAATTTCAAACAAGGTGGCAATGAAATGTGGTGGCGGTGACCATGAAGAGGGATAGTTAATGGAAATCAAGTGCAAACAAAAATTAATGAAGAAGAGGCCGCACTTCATGAACTAGAGGAGTTAATTTGTGCAAGAAACAAAGAAGTCACACAGTCTAAGGAGGAGTGAGGAGGCTACACAAAAGTTGAAAATGAAATTGCAGATCAAAAATAGATAAAAAAGAAATGAAGGCAAATATAGAGGGGCATGTAGTATTTACGAGGGAAGATTCAATGAAAAATAAAATAAAATTTTATTAAACAGAGAAAGAATCACACAAGTTGCACCTCGTGAGAAGAAGTAATTTATGAGAAAAAGAAAAATAAAATGACATGAGAAACTAAGTATGGAAGAAGATAGTGCATGAAAAAGGCTTCACGACATGAAGAAGAGATAGTGAGTGCTGATAAATTATAAAGAAGTAAAAGAAATTATAATTGAGGTTAACATTTACAAATTGTATAATGTATTTTTCTTGTAGATTGAAAAATTAATAAATTGAATCTAAAGTTGAAAATTTGGAGTTATTTAATTTTGAATGTAAATCAAAGTTGTATGCCTATAGTAGTTTGTTGGAGTGAGTCAAATTTTTTTCATTGATTTTTATGATTTTTTTTATTTGAATCTAAATGACAATGAAATTATCAAAGTAAGTTGTGTTGGATATGAAATTGAATAAAGGAAGGGTGTTTGTTGCAATCTTTGGGAAACGTCTTACATATTCTAATTGTGAATTTGTGTGAATGTTTGATTTGAATAATGAGACGATATTTTGTTTTCATCAAATGGTATCAGAGCGAGGGGTTTTGAGCATATAGGAAAAGCATCGAATGTGAGGTAGCCTATGCCAGGACCAATGGGTAGATAAAGGAAGCATAGTGAAGAAGATGAGATCATGTGGATTGTTTTAGGTATGAGAGAAGTTTTGAATAGCGATAGCTAAAGCCATGAAGATGTAGAACATGAGTTGTGGGATGGGGATGAGTGAGTCTCTAAGAGAATTGAAAAAGAGGAAGCAAATGAATTCAAAAGAGAGGATGAGATGGGTCACGAGGAGACCCTTGATAATTCTACTTTTAAAAAATATTGGGAAGAAGTGGAAAATAAGAAGCTTTATGAAGAATGGGAAAATACTCCATGAAGAATAGGGAAAGATTCAAGCTAGGTTAGATGTATTGGAAAATAATATCAAAGAAGATGAGAGAAGATACAAAGAGATAATCGAAAAGAAGAACGTTCTCTTGAAAGAGGACATAAAAAATAAGAGTAAAGAAAAAGAGTGTTGTAGCCCTTTGGTAGGGGTTGAATTTAAATAAGAATATGTGGGGAAATCCCACAAAAATGGAGAAGATAATGAGACCCAATTTGCAATGATAGTGTGTGAATGGCGTGAGTTATGTGAAGCAGATGAAAAAAGTTTACAATATAAAATTGTGAACATGAGTGGCTCCAAATTTAACGAGGAGGTTGAAGAGGATAAGGATGGAATGTTGTTGAGAGAAGAGATGAGTAGAATCCAAAATTTGTTGGATGTTGAAGTTTTAAAGTTGATGGAGAAAAAGCAATTTGTTGCACAAAGAGAAGATGGCGAGGGAGAAGAGTCTTTGGAGGCTCATAATTTTTCTAACCCTTTTTGTAATATTTTATTTATAGGTAAAAGATAAGTTGTAGCAAAATGTCAAGCATATGGAATTGAAGGAGAGATCCTCGTGCAAGAGGATAAGAAGAAAGAAGAAAAGATTCAAAAGAGTTTGTAATTGAGACATGTATTTTTGAAGGCATGATGGAGGTGAAGTTGTAAGTTACAACTGTGGAAGAAGAAGCAAGGAGTGCATAAGTAAATTATCCATTGGAGGACATGAATATATGCGAGAAATTTGAACAACCTTATGAAGATACATACATGGAAGGTTTTGAGAATAAAAAGATAAATGTTGCAGTGAATGATGAAGAATAGGATGTCGAGATAGCGAGAGAGAAAAATGTAAATATAGAGTTTAATTTTTTTGTAAATATGAGAGTATATGTAATTGCAAACTAGTATTTGAATAGTACCTATTTTCATGTAGAAGTTGTAGAGGATGCTATAGGTGAAACTTGGTGGCGGTGGTCTGTTCGTGGTGGGTCAAATCCCATGAGAGGTTAGAAGGGAGAGAGATGCATTTGGTGGAGGATGTCAGATAATGGTGGGTTGGATCCCACAAAGGAAGAGAAGAGAAGAATAAGACTTTGGTGGAGGAGGACAATGTATGGTGGATATGAGTCCATGAGAGGAAGAATAAAGAGAGTGCAAAATTGTTGGAGGGAGATGGCGAATGTTTCAACAAGATGTTAGAAGAAGAGGAAAAATAAATAAATTCATTTGCACTTATGACAATGATATAGTTTGTTGCAAATTGCTTGCAATATGAAAGGATGGTTCTACTATTCAACTCCACTTTTGTGAGCCTATGCTCATAAGCTTTCTACCCAATGTTTTTGGTGCAATAGCATCCGGGTAGACTAGCAATCAACATCACCTAAAAACAAGTTTTAGGTTTGGATTTCAATTTTGGTGTGTTTTAGGTTTCATTTGATATTTCTTGGCATGAGATTTTTGTGGTCATTACACACAATATTTGGTAGATATTAAAACTTCATGTTTAGCCCCACCAATTCATGGAAAGGTTAATATCTCACAATTCTATATGGCTAGAGAAAAACCCTTTTGTAGGTGTCCATGGGACATCAATCCGAGCCTACTCACCAAATTTCATGTGAATCAAAGAATTTTCAATTTTTTGCCCGTCGACACCCAACTTTTTCAATTGGTATAATTGAACGAATTTAATTTTCTCCAGTCATTTAGATGATTATTTAAGAAAGTGCACAATGTGGATAAAATAACGAGGAAAAACAATTTTTCTATTGCCAGATAGAAAATAAAAATAGAAAATGGAGGTTGAGGGTTGTCGACTTTTGAGAGGAGAATTGAAATGGATTTTAACTACCAAATACAAATGCAATAAAAGATACTAAAATAAAAAGACAGATTAAAAATGCAAAGGCGCTTCATGGAGAAGAGTTGATTTATTAAAACAAGAGGAATATGAAGGGACACACAACTTAAAGGGAGCTTCAATTTGAATGAAATAAAAAATGCATGGAAGAGAAGAGGTAGTAGCTTTGGGTAGAGAAGATAAGTTGCCAAAATAAAATTTAGATGAGGGGATAATGAAATGTGGTGGTGGTGCCCTTGAAGAGGGATAGTTAATGGAAATCAAGTATAGATAAAAATCAATGAAGAAGAGGCTGCACTTGATGAATTGGAGGAGTTAATTTGTGCAAGAAACAAAGGACATTGTCTAAGGAAGAGTGAGGAGGGTACACAAAATTTTAAATTGAAATTGTAGATTAGAATTAGATAAAAGAGAAATGAAGGTAGATATAGAGGGGCATGTAGTATTTAACAGGTAAAATTCAATGAAAAAATAAAATAAAATTTGATTGAATAGAGAAAGAAGCACATAGGTTGCACCTCATGAGAACATGTAATTTATAATAAAAAGAAAACAAAAATGACATGAGAAACTAAGTATGAAAGAAGATAGTGCATGAAAAGGGGTCACAGTATGAAGAAGAGATAATAAGTGCTAAGAAATTATAGAGAAGTAAAAGAAATTGTAACTGACGTTGACATTTACAGATTGTATAATGTATTTTTTCTATAGATTAAAAAATTAAAAAATTGATATTGAAGTTGAAATTTTGGAGTTATTAAATTTTGAGTGTAAATCAAAGTCTTATGTTTGTAGTAGTTTGTTGGAGTGAGTTGGATTTATTTCATTGTTTTTTGTGAAAAATTTGATTTGAATCTAAATGATAATGGAATTGTCAAAGTAAGTTGTGTTAGCTGCAAAATTGAATAAAGGAAGGGTGTTTGTTGCAATCTTTGGGCAAAATATTACATGTTCTAATTATGAATTTGTGTGAATGTTTGATTTGAACAATGAGAGGGTATTCTGTTTTCATCAATAAAGCTTGTATGGGACAAATAATATGCCACTATGTCTATTGATAAAACTTTTGTTGGAGAGTTTCCAATCATTGTGAAGTAGCATTCAATCAAAATCTATAAGGGAAGGTTATGAAGACTTGCCCAAATTCATATCACTTAAAAATATCCTATCATGGAGTTGAATGGAAACCAATATTTCATGATTAGTGATGCTTTCCCCAATTTTAGATTTGATAATTTAGAATGAAGTCTCTATCCTTCATTGATTTAAGTACTCTAATGATAAATCCCTACACATAGCGTAAATTTTTATGTTACTCTCCATGTGAGACTACTAGTTGTTGGACACCTAGTTGTGCGACTCTAGAATGTTGGGCCATAACCTATTTTTGGAGAAATATTCCTCTTCAATTCTAATACTTCATCCCAAAAACTAAAATGGGGGTTGAAGAAGAGAATTTGGGTAATTTTAATTCAACCTTGGGCTTCCTACCCATTATTTTTTAAAACTATTTCCTTATATGTTAAATCCATTGTGCCCTTACCTAAAACAACAATAGGATTCCTTTGATGAAGAATTGTCAGGAGCAATATTTCCTCATAGGTACCCTAATGCTTGATTAAAAATATTGTAGGAGAAATCCACCAAGACAATTTATGTATAATCGTATCCATGCATGAGAAATATGTTATCTCTTGATCACTTGATCACTTGATGGAGACTTATAAAGATTTACCAAAATCCCAAAAGTAATAAATATTATATTCTCCTTTGAGTTGGTTTTCCATAGTCCTAATGCTTCCAAGAGGAGTTTAAAATGATACATGAAGAATAATTTATAATGCTAAATTATAGAGGCAGGGTATATAAATTGTGCCTAATAAGACCAATTAAATTTTTTTGCCAATACTTTAAGTAGTCTTATCACTCCAAAATTGATTTGTCTTGAATGAAATAAAAAACTCTTTGAGTAACTATGCGAGGAGGACAAAAGGCTATATGTAGTGTTGTCACACATAGAGGTAGTTGTGACCATTTTTAAGAGCCTCTTTAAATATATCATCTTTTACTATAATGAACGCCCCCTTAATTAACACTTCGGAATTTTTTAAATCTTGTTTTAAAAATTCCACATCATGCATAATGTTTTGAAATTTGTCATTATGTATGTCCCTTTTTTACTTGTAGAAAAACCTATATAATTACCATTTAAAAATCCCTTTATCTTAAAAGTAATGGTTAAATATTAAATTCTTATTCTTATATCTCTTTACTATTTTGAAAATAACACCAATCCTACTTTAATTGAGATGGAAAGCACCTTAAATGTATAATATGCCATTTCATTATTAGATTTAAGTTATTGCTATAGAAATATGATTCCAATTGTTCAAGTCACTTTTCTTCATTAGTTTGCAACAAAAAAATCTTAAAAAAGAGGGATATGAAAACTATCTTATATCTTGAAAGGTATGGGCCTACAAAAGGTTTGTTCATTGATGTGAAATAAAAATGAGTGATTGAGAATTTGGGTGAAATTCTCCATTACATCGTATTTCTTGACTACTTTGTCTTTCAACACTTTTAAAAATTTCACATTCCCCCTTTATTTACATCTAAGTACATTTTATATTTGAAAGTGCTTCCTTTGATTTAATCTTCATCATTGAAAAATACAAATATAGAATAAATTGATTTGACATCATTGATAAAATTTATTATTTAGCAACAATTACGATAATGTAAAAACTTTAGAAATAATTTTATTCAACATTTTGCAATCTCTATTTAACTTAATAATGGATTGAAAATGTTATATATTAAGCATTGAAGATCTAAGTTTACAAATCTAGATTATAAAATGAGAACATGGAACATGGAGGGAGGTTGTTTAGTGTGAAGGATTGTTTCTAAACAAAGAATAAAGTGACAAGGCAAAGTCACATGAACTATCAAACATTTGAAATTAGTATGTACCCCAATTTAAACTCACATTACAATGACATGGTCCATAATCTTACATCGACATCACAATAAAGGGGCCCATATTCTCATCTTTGCATCACAATAAAAAAATTCCTATTCCCACTTCCACATAGTCATAAAGCAGTTTGCATTCCCATCTCAACATAACAATAATATAATTTGCATTCTCACTCTCACATAAAAATAAAATAATCCATAATATTATCCTCTACACTTGAAGATAATCCTTGCAAGTCGAGTTGATAAAGTCAAAACCTAGATGTAAAAGTGCAATTGGAGCCTATTATTGATCGAGGCAAGTCCCAATGATTGAATATTGCCAAAGACATGACTTAAATTTTTAATCATCTCTAATTCAAATAAATTGGGTTATTTCTTTTTGCTTTGAAGAAATATTTAGATTGTCAATATAATTTGTCCACAAAAAAGGGGACATTATTATTATTTTATTGGATTAAGATTAAAAATCAAATTACATCAAAGAAATATAGTTGGAACTAACAAGTGAGCGTAGTGGTGTCTAGTAGGCCACCAAAAAAAGATCAACATCAACAAAACAAGCTGCAACAACTAAATTAACGACAACAACAACAACAAAACAACAGTAACAACACACTGCTAAAAAATAGGACATTCTTATATGTGAGATTAATTTTGTCAATCAATCTTATATATTGATGTATTTTTCTTAATGACTATCCATCCAATATCACCCTTTAAGTATCAGGGTAATCATTTTTAACAAAATTATGGATTATATATAAAATTACATTCCTTTTTGTCAATCAATCTTATATATTGATGTATTTTTCTTAATGACTATCCATCCAATATCACCCTTTAAGTATCAGGGTAATCATTTTTAACAAAATTATGGATTATATATAAAATTACATTCCTTTATAATTTTAATGATTTGCTCCTTTTTTTACAATTACCAACGGTTGCATTTCAATTGGTTGAGCACAACTAGTGAAGGTGATGGTTTACTTGATTACATCATCCACCAAGGTTAAATCCTCTTGAGGTGCTATAAACAAGAGATGAGACGAAAATCGTACCTAAGACAACTTTGAGGGAATGAATATCTCTTAATTATCGGCTTTGAACTAAAAGTCTATCAATTTTTTTTTTTGGTTGGAGATACCCCTGAGGGGGTCCCCTTTAGCTTGGAGCCAAGGTCTGAGGAGTATCCATCCCACCAAAATCCGCCAGGGGCACAGTCCTAACTTCATCCCTTTTTTAGGCGATGCTTTGCACTTAGCAAGACTTGATCCTTGATGGACTCATTCCAAACCTTTCAACGTCACCAGTGGACCAAAGACCCATTGACAAAAATATATCAATTTTGACTCTTTCTTTCATATTCAATTACAAAAACTTAAAAAACTCACACCTTAAATTTTTTGATTATATTTTAATATAAATTTATACAAATACAACCCTATAACCATCACACAAAGATCCTCTAAACACACAAATCAAACCGAGCAGCACAACATTCCCATGCCCAAGTGAGAATGACACTAAAAAAACACAAAATTCCTCCATGGACAAAAGATGCAGCAAGCACAAAAAAACCTCTCAAAGTTCATTTGTCCCTGTAATTCCATAGCCCAATTTGTGGCCCACAAAATTACGTTCACCTACTCTTTCCCCAATGAAGATCCTCTCAACAACTTTGACCACGATAACCCCCCAATAGCCTAAGGCACCAACTCCAACTGGTACATCAATGACCGCCGCTGCCTACATTCCCGCGCTCGACAAAACAGCTTGCGACAAATCTGTCCCGGAATAACCCAAAGCGGTTTAGAAAGAAAACGAAGAAGAAATCAAAAGGTTTTAGGTATTTATTTGAAAACGAGTAAAAAGATCCAAGAGCTAACAAAAAGTAAAAGAGAGCCTGGGTTCGAATACCCCCGCGCTTAAGAAAAATTCCATCTCGGTTCATTTTTGAACTGAAAACGGCTCCAAGGGTTTCGGAGCTCAAGGCCTTCGATCAAGAGTTCGAATACTGACAGTGAAAATGAGTACGGCGGAAGCGAGTGCTAGTGTTAAGAAGGAAGAGCAGGAGAGCAGTGCAACCCCCAAAGGTGGAGAAATCTTGTTCTGCGGCGCGACTATGTGGGAGGCCATTGGCAAGAGGAATGTGGATATCAGCAGCACGAATCTTATCTCTCCCGTGCGCCTCAGGTCTCTCATGGGGATCAGTATCACTTTTGTAGCTGCCGGCTGTGGTATTTATTAACCTGCACTTTTAATTTTCTCTCTTCGTTTCATAAGTACTTTGAGATTTATACATGCAAATGGTGTGATCTATATTTGTGGAGTTAACTTCTAGCTTTTATTTTAAATTAATTTTAGTTTCGTAATATTGCTTGAAATTAATTTTTTTCCTATCAAATTCATCCGGCACTTACACTGCCTTGTGTCTTTCATGGTGCGCTGAACGATATTCAATTTAGTTTGTTCACTATTTTCTTCTTCTTTTTATTATTAGCCGGTAACATTGTAGCCGTTTTCATAGGGAGTGTTATACAGTGGACCTCAAAGATGAAAAAATATGAGAAGTACAGAAAAACACATTAAAATGTATAACTGAAAAATATTAATATATAATAATAAACAAACTAAATACGAGCTTTTATACAATTAAATAAAAGGTACGGAAACTATGGTGTATATCCACAGTATCCACTGTATGTGGTTTAGCGCCTATTATAACAGCATTATATTTAATTTTATTATTATTAAGTTTAGATTGGTTCCCAGAGGCATCTAAAATGACAATGTTTTATTAACTTTTTAAGCTGTTTTATTATGATATTTGGATTTAGATTTGTTCCCGGAGGAGCCTAGTATGACAAATATTTTATTTAGTTTTTACCAGTGTTCCACAGGCATTGGGGACGGGGAGACGGGGAAACGTGCAGGACGGGTTTCCGGGATGGGGGGACAAAGGGCTTAAGTTTGGGGACGGCGGGGGGATGGGGTGGGGTGGTGGTCCTGATATAGTTATACATATACTTATAGTACTTGAAAAACTAGTTTTGAAAAGATGTATAACAGTATAACAGTATAAGAATTACATTTCAAATGAAACTATAGGAAATTAGTTAAATTATAACATAGTAAAATTTGAAATACTAAATCTAAATACGATGATTTCTTGAATGCTAATTGCTAAATAAAATTTGGCAAATGAAATTGTCAAAATTGGAGATTTCTATTATAATTTATATCGAAAATATGAATATCTAATGTCATATGAGATATCACAAAGTCTATAAAGATGATTACATGATTCATCATTACAATGAGTAGCAAATGCCAAATAGTAAATATAGATACTAATAGCAATAGCATTACAAAAGACAAAATACCAAAATGTCAAAACTCAAAATGTAGTGAAGGGAGGCCTCTAATCATCTCCAAGTGCAAACTCCTCATCACTGGAACTGCTGGACTCCACAAGGTCAAGATCCCTCAAGCTCACACCAACCAGCCCTGCATCTGAAGTGGTAGGATCATCCTCATCAATCTGTGAAGGCTCCTCTGGCTCCACATCCCATCGTGCCGTTGGACTCTCCTTGTACCCAAGTGTCTTGCGGTTTATGAGACGCAAAGCACTGTGTACAGCCACAAGCTTCTCTACTCTCTTAGAGGTAAGTACGTTCCTCTTAAGAGAGTGGATGAAGCTATATGTAGACCAATTCCTCTCAGCAGCTGAAGAACTGGAAACCTGGGATAGCAGACGGATAGTTAGAGTGGTCTCCTCAGGAGAC
This sequence comes from Sequoiadendron giganteum, assembly GCA_007115665.2. Lineage (NCBI taxonomy): Eukaryota > Viridiplantae > Streptophyta > Pinopsida > Cupressales > Cupressaceae > Sequoiadendron > Sequoiadendron giganteum. The sequence goes on from VCHN02000014.1 coordinate 14,653,805, forward strand.
TTGGAGACTTGGAGACGTATCCCTAGGAAACTTGGAGACTTGGAGACGTTTCCATGTCTCCATGTCTCCTCGGAGACGTTTCCTCGTCTCCAGCGGAGCATCGGTGGCGGTGGTGGGACGGCGGGAAATGCCAAGTACCCGTTTCCTCGTCCTTGAAACGTCCCCGTTTCGGAAACTTGGTCAAAAATGGGGGAAACGCATCCTCGTGGAACACTGGTTTTTACTCTATTTGACTAGTTCCCGGAGGACTGTAATATGAGAACGTTTTATTTTACTTTTTATAATTGTTATTAGTTTTAGACTAGTTACTGAAGGCTTGAGATATAAGCCTCTTTAGTGAAGCCTGTTGATTCAAAATTGGGTCACTCTATTTAGGAATGCACTTTTTAAGCATTGCATCACAACTCTAGACTGAACTTATTTTTATTACTTAGTTTAAAATCTTGGAACGTGTCCCAGTCCTGAAAGAGTTATTGTTTGCTTGGCATGTACTTTCTCATTGGAGGATTAACATCCTGCAATGCCAGTTTAGAACACCATGGCATTAGATTTATGAATAATTGTCCTCCTTTAGGTACGAGCCAAGGTCTGTGGGATCTCCATGCTGCCAAATTTGCTTGGACCATGATCCCAATTTTATTTCTTTGTTTGCTGCGGGGTGTATTCACTCAGAAAGACTTGATTTCTGGTGGGCTCTCTGGAACCGTTCAATTCAAAAATAGACTAAGGGCCATTTGATTCGTTATGTACTTTGGAGCATGAGTCGCTTTATTGTGGTTTAGTGATTCAAAATTGGGTCACTCTCTTTAAGGGTACACCTTTTACGCCATTACACCACAACTCGTTAGAGTTAAATTACTTTTACTATTTTTTATTCAATTTGATATTGTGTCGTGGGCTTGCCGTTAGATATTGTGGTGTAACTTCTATTATACCTAATTTCATGGCTTTATTAATTTTCTTTATTATGTCTACTGAACTCACATCTAGCCTCAACCATTTGGATAAAGTTGTATTCAACAAGTTGGATGAAATATTTTATCTAGTTTCAATATTTTATCCCATCTCCTTGGTTTTGGATCATGGATTCTGTAGACATTAAAAATTGTCCTAGGCTTGTGACTCTCGATTTCTCCATCATTTCCCCTTTCATTCTTCATGATTAAATAATTTTAATTATTTAATTATTTTTTAAAGTCATAAGTCTTCTATTAATTAAATAATTTTAAATATTTAATTAATTCATTTGTATCTTAATTCCTCCTTCATAAGTCATAAGTCTTCATTTGAGCTAATTACGTCACTAATGTCTTTCCTCTATAATTGAATAAACTTTATTTATTTAATTGTTTCCACTTTCAATTATAATTAAATAATTATATTAATATAATTATTTAATTATTCAGTATTAGCTTTTCTACCACAAATTAATTAAATTTTATTTAATTAATGATTCATCTTTTCTCTCATTTTTTGAATTAAGTTTCTATTTAAATCAAAAAGTTAACTCCCTTTTTCCTCTTGCAATGAGATAATGTTTCCATTATTTCAAAATTCACTTTCCTCTTCCAACTAATTGATTTTGTCGAAAAATCAGTTAGTTTCCTCTTGCTCTTTCACTCCCGATTTTATCCCGTCTCGTCTTGATTAATTGCAACCATTGATCGAACTAAAAATCAATTGATCTTGACCGTCCATTTCGTAACCTCCCTCTCATCAATCCTCATCCGTCAATCTTGGAATCTTTCTAGATGATTAATCTCATCCGTCTGTTCAAATGGTTGTCTATAAAAGAAGCCATTCTCTCCCATTTTTACCTCAAGAATAGCCATTATCTCCAACTTTCTTGCTTACAATTTGCAGGTATTTGCATAAGACTACAAATCTGAGGGCATATTTGTAAAAGAAGAAGGAGAGACAAGAGAAAGAATCAACTTCAATGGGGAGTGTTTTATTTCATTTGCTTGCATTTTGATTTCTCTCCTTGTTTGTATTCTCTTGTTTTAGATTGGGTTTATATTTTAGAAGTGTTGGTTGTCACTTTATCTAGGCTAGGTTGATTTCCCCATCTTACAGGTTCCATTATAGAAGAACCAATACTTCTACACCTCATTTAGTGTTGTGTTGTAGCCTCTTTTATATATATGTTTCTTGTCAAACTTGTTTATTTTTCTTCATGATTTTCATTTGTATCCTTTTATTTTTCAAGTTGCTATTGCTGTGTCGGTGTTTGTGCAACCTTGCATGGTTTTTTTTTTGCATAGGTGCCTCTAGATGGACCATAAGAAGCACACATTTTTTTGTGGGAAATGATCTTGCAACATTATTTGGCAAAGGTCAAGGTCACATTGGTCTTCAATGAAGATTCATGAAATTTGAAGTAGTGGTTGCCAATTGTGTACTTACACTTTGTAGCTTTGTTTGATAGACACCATTTGTGTCATACACGCACGGCCTCCCATGTAGTATGTTATAGACTTCTAATTGTACGGTGTCACAAGTGATAGTGTCTCAAATGGAGGATTTAAGTACATACTTAAAATGTACATTGGCATTCTCTTTGTGATGAACCACCACTCTAATGATATGTTTTTGCTGAACTTGTAGGTCTGATTTTTTCGTTTGGTTTGTATTTCTCTTTTTTGTGTTTGAGTTTGTTTGCTAGTAACACTAAAATAGTACCAAAGAGCATATGCATATAGTTGAAACTTCTAATAAACTAATCTATTGTAATAATTCAAGTAATTACTCAAATCAATAGCCAAAGATGCTTTCTTCATTACAATATAGATTACATAAGATGGCTTACATCATATTAGAAACTAACTACATCAAACCCACACTTTAACTTACAGCCATACAACATTGTGAATAGTGATTTGCTACAGTGGTAAACCCCACTAAATTGCTCACACCCGCTGAAATACAAACTTCTCCCACCAAAAACCGAATTGGAAGGCTTCCTAGGGCAAGGGCGCACCCTTTGGGTGAAGTTGCAGCCACACAAGATAGGCGTTTTTTTCCCTTAGTGTTGATGAAACCCTCAAGAAAGGGCGGCTGGCTGTAGCATCTTCAAAACAGCCCCAAAATTCTTCAAAAAGCAAACAGCTCCCTTACAACGTGATTGAAAGCTATGGCAGCTCAAAACTAGCTCGAATAACCTGCAAACAACAACTTATGACTTCCAACGAAGCAACCAAAAACTGATCAGCAACCTTAAGGTGGTGTTTCACACCCTCGAGCAACTCAAAACGAAGAACAAAGCTCCACCAGGCTCACCCACTGCAAGAAATCAGGAAACCCTAGCCTCCTTCTTCCTCCAAAGCCACACTCCAAAGTTTCTTCAAACAAAATGATCATTTAATGAAGAGGGTCGAACTTTCTCACTTACTATTTATAATTTTACAAAGGAAACACTATTCATTAAAGTGAGCACTATTCACTTAAGTTATAACATTTTCCACTTTAGCAATGAATAGTAACTTTAAAATATAAAGTGACCCCTTCAATCTAAAGACACATGGTCCCTAGGCCGAAGAGGGTGAAATAAAAGGTGAATACCATTAAATTAAGCACCAGTATCATGCCAAACGCAACAATTCACCTTGCCACCATACTCCAGAGATCAACACTGTAGTTTGACGACCAAGTGCCCGTTCAAGTGACCCTCAATCCAGAACCATTAGCCTACGAGGGTCGGCATGATAGGCTAATCCACTGACGTATGAGTGTCTAATTAAAAGGGGACATCACACTCTTTTTCTTTTTCACCGAGAGGAATCAAGAGTTTAGCCCAACAACTCGGAGCTTAGCTCTTTATAGGGTGAGCCTCCCCTATAACCTCTCAAGCGATGAGCAATGGACCCTCATCCACAACGCAGGCCAATTGGGAGTTGAACCCATGACTTGGGCTACCTAAAGTGGCAATAGAGACCTAGTGAGCTAACACTAGGGGTTAAAATGTCGTGTCCCTTTCTAGGAGGTTGGCCCAGCAGTGAAAAAGAGGCGTTTCTTAACACCATAATAAATGTATTAATAAATATTTGTAAGCAAAGTATAAATAAAATAATAATAATAATAAATAAATTAATAAAAATAAAAATAAAAATAAATTAAAAATAATAACTAATAATAACAAATGAAATTTAAATAAAGTAAAATTTAAATTTTGATTGTTGGTGCCACATTTGGGCCCTAGCACTTTGCACAAACAGGTATAAATTTGACTCTTGCTGGTTGGGGTGAATATTTGGAGTTTTGGTATGATTTTGAGATAATTTCTTGAAGTGTCGCTAGCTGGGATGAAAACCATAGCTGCATCTCAAAGTTGGATGAAACCCTAACCTTGTCCTGCTAAAATTCCTCCTGGACATTGCAATTTCATTCAGCATAATCAATTCTGCATTTAACCTAGTAACTGTTGTTTCCAGGCCGATCTCCATGATTGCAGTTTGAAGGGAGTTTGTCCATCTTTTCCTGAAGATTGTGAAGGACAGTGATATAGGTCTGCTTGGCCAGTGAGCAGACGGTGAACCAGGAGAGAGAGCAGCAAGTAAGACATCAGATCTGTAGTTCACTCCCCCAGAGAAACATCCAACGACTTTCACAGGCTGGTCTGGCATCAGATCTCACATCAAATCAGACCCTAATCTGGCAGCACTAGCAGTCATCACAAGGGTTTAAATCATCATTCAGGAATACAGCAGTGACGAAATAATTGCAGATCTAAGTCAAAAATCACACAGTCACTAGGGCAATGCAAGGAACTAAGACACAATTCCTTGACCTGCAGACCCAAATCTCCTTTATCACATAAATTTGTCGCAAACCAGACCTGTGCGCAAGAGGGATTGATGCATTGTTATCGACATTTTGAATTTTGAGGCAAGGTGAAACCCTAGGTCAGCTGTTGATTGTACTGTCTCAAGGTTTATTGGTGTAATAACAGTCTTATTTTGAAAGTGGATATAATTTCTATGGCTCATTAAACAACTTGGTTAATCTGACCTGAATGATATTATTCACTGTTGTAGTATCTTTCTTTAATACAAGGAGATTTAAGTATTTAGTGTTCAGTCCAGCTTGCTTAAAAAATTTAATTTAATTGTTTACTCTTCATTGTTCCATTGCTATGTGGAATCTGGCTTTAACTCTTATTCGTTCTCCGTTAGCTCAATGGATTTTATTGGTACAAGTCTGAATTATATTGAGACAAAAATCCCAACTCGACAATTTTAGAGTTGGTTAGACCCTAGGGTTATTATACAAAAGTACATTGGCATTTTTCTTGAATGACCTTAACTTGTTGCAACCATCCTAGAGAGTAGGGTCTTAGGTTCATCTCATTGGAAAGACATGAGCACTTGAGTGCATCTTGTATAATGATGTTCTTTCGGTGTTGTGAATATGACATGCATTGGCTCATTGACCCCACTTTTTGTGAAGAGGCACTCTTGCCCCTTTGAAATGTCAATTGCCACAACACTAGCATTGAAACATTGTGCCTCTTGATCAATCTCCTCGGCTTGCATGACATTTGATGTGGCTTGTACAATTGGAGATTGTTGTGTTTGACATTCAATGTTTTGTGCAAATTGGTGTGATGTTAATGGCACCATTTATCATCTTGTTGCTTCTTACCCTCGTCCTTGGTGTGGGTGATGTGGAGGCTTTGGCATTTGGTGTAGATGATTTTGACTTGTGATGTTTATGTGCATGGGGATTTTGCTTCTGCCCATAGGATCTTGGAGTTGAATCATGTGTTGGGTTGTTCATTTACAAGGAAAGCTTTTGTTTGAGCTTGGCCTCGGCTTCAATATTAGATGTTTTAAGGAATGATTACCCAAATGTGCTTAAATTAGGAACCCCATTGTAGAATGATCATGGTGATGACCCACTTATGTATTTGAGCTCTTTGTGTTGCTTTGGAGTGTTCTCATAAAATGCCCATAGTAGTTATGGAACTCGGATGTGTATTCCTTTACAATTTGCTCCTCATGTTGAAGCGATTACTAGAACCTTATGTAGCCCTCCTTGTAGTATTTGAGGGAGTAGTATTCTTCTTGCAAATCATTGACAAACAAATTCTAAGTCCAAATTAGATAGTCATTCCTTCCATGCTATGCATTAAGTGTTCCAACTCGTGGGACATTGAAATGGACATCTTTGATGTTGCAAAAGGGATCTTATTTGTGTCATTGAATTTGTTAATAAGTAAATATGCTTCTAATTGTTGAATCAACTATCGAATGTTGTGGCATTGATCTTTCCTTTGAAGGTAGGAGTATCTAGATTGACTTGCACTTTGTAAGGGTTTTGGGGTTGCACAGGAACATGCATGTTTGTGGAAAATTGTGGCATCAATTCAAGTTGGCACATGAGTTTGTGGAATTGTTTGAAGCTCTCTTGGAATTATGTCTCGAGAGTGTTGTTAATAATTTTTTGAATGTCTAGAGACATCTCCAATCTTCACTCCTATGCATCGACTATTTTACTATGTGGTCGAATTGGTAGATATACAAGTCAATTTTGGGTACAAAATGTCTTGAAATCAAACCTTGGTTCAAATCTCTTGTGGATTCGACTAGGGTTTGATTTTTTTTTTTTGTGTCAAAATGATCCCACCCCTTTGTCTATCAAACCAAACTAATTCTAGTACTAATATGGTGATTCAAGAGCAAATCTTGAGTGAATCTAGAGGTGGATGCAATTTTGAAGGTTTTATTTTCTTTTTGGACTAGACAAAGCCCTAAATGTCTTTCTATTGCAAGAGGGAAACATTATTGCTGCTAAACGTCTCATCATTATCTCCTTTGATTGTCATGTGAACAAAATTTTGTGCATTTTGATTTATTCAACTCCGACGACATTGTGCTAGACATATATATGCATTGTATTGGTCGATATTCTAGCTCAAACATATTCTTCATTTTGCTACTTGCGTTTAGCTTTTAGGTTTAAAATTTACTGCACTAAATGTTATTTTGAGGTTAGACTTTAGCATTTTTATTTTTGTTAATTGAACTATATCATATTTATTTTAGTTTAAATGTTAGTTATGCTTTTTGAATATATTAAAAAATAAAATACTATTATGACAGATAGAAAATACTATTATGACAGATAGTATTCTATTGATATAGTTTATTCGAATATAAATATTTTTTTCTTTTTTAATATGTTATTAGTTTTATATAAATAAATAAGTTTTTAAGTTGTTTTATATGTTTTTACTTTGATGTACCCAAAATGTACCTTTCTCCAAAAATATTGCCGTATTGGCATATTGTATCCGTATGCTTGTACCCAATTCTTGATTCGATAATTGAGCCATTTTATCTTGTTGTGACATTTGTCTAGATGCTTAGAAATCGAATCAATCAGGCATCCTTCCTTGTGTTGTTGTGTGCTCATTTGTGCATGCATGTGCTAGACAATGCTCTCATAATAATGATCTAGATCCCAAGAGGTTTGAGGGACAAATCAGTCTTAGTGAAAGATAGGCTTATAGATTATGCATAAGAAAACATGAATCGAAGTAATCCAATGCATAAGTGAAGGAAAGTGAAAGTTTGTTAACAACGGTGTGCTACTTCTATTCAAACATAAATGGATAGGACATAATTTGAAAGTTATAATTACAAGGCTAGGAATGAGAATTCTTGTGACTAGAAGGGGTACACACATTAAATTGGTTTTACTTAGACTATTTAGTTATTCAGCCTCCAACATGAAGAATTGAATGTCTATATATGCAAAATGGTTACAAAATATGATGAAAAAATGGAACAATTCATAATCCCAAATTACTTGACCTTCCACTTGCTTGACAGTTGAGTTCCCTAATGGTTGGTATTTGGATCTCACAATTGAAGAAGAAACCTTACATGCATGTTCCATGTTTAGAATTGTTGACTTGTGCAATGATTGCCAAGTTGTGCAAAGGTGTGTTGAGTCACGTGTGGTGGCATATGATGACACAACATGTGCCCAAGGTTTGTGTGATGATGTTTGAGCTTGCATGTTAGCGTAAAAGGGGATTGACAAGATTGGAGAAAGGAGAGAAAGGGGATGGTGATAGATATTGTGTTGCCTCTAGTTAGTGCAATCTTTGACACTGGACAAACATGCAATCTAGTGTATTGAGCATCCCATCAATGTAGTTAGAGATTTAGATATGCATAGAGATTGCAAGCTTATCTAAGGAATGATAGTAACTCTCGAAGTAGGACATACAAGAAAGGATGGTGGCCATTACTAGAAGGGAACAAAATGGTGTATGGTGGGGCAAGTGAATGTCTGAAGTGTAGAGTTATGTGAAGTTGGCATTTTCAAGGAAGTCCAACAATAGATTTTTTGAGTCCTTCCTAATTGAAGGGAAAGGCACTTTGGCTAAGGGATCAATTGCATGACTCGCCTCTTAGAAACAATGTAACAATGAAGTGTTTGCGAAGTATTTTAGCAGCTCTAGAGTTCGATGGAGCATGTATAGGAGCTTCCAATTTGCGGTTCCCCACTTGGTGAGGGTGTTGATGACCAATTAAGAATCTCTTTCAATGATTAGATTGTTGACACCTTGAGATTGAGGACTTTTAAATTGGCTATATGTTTTTATTTGGTTATTTTTGACATTTCTATCCTCCAAATTTGGCTATTTTTTAGGTTCTTCATAAGTGTCCTATTTGTCTTTATTTGATGGATGTTCCTAATCCACATACAAAATGCATTGGCTTAGAAATTTCTATTGTTTAGGATAGACACATGTTGTACCATTGGTTGTAACAATTTGGTCCGTAATTGCCCCAATTTATCAGGGTTTTTAAATATATTCTATAGTTGTTTCCATTATAATATATTTGTTTGCAAGTTATATATTGATAGGAAATTTAGAAGCTTAATTGCCATACAAATTGTATCTTGATGGGAAAATTTAGTGTTTGAATCAAGGTTACCTCAAGTTTCCAGGACGGGGACGGCAGGGGACGACGGGACGAGTCCCCAAGTTTCCGATTTTTGAGGCCAAAAGGGACAGCGGGGGACGGCTATATAAAATATAGGGAAAATTTAAAATATATAGGGAAATTTTAAATATTCATATGAAAACATGGATAAAGCATACATGATATACATTGTAGAACCTTAACATATAACATTTGTGTTCAACATTCTTTGTCAATACTCAATACAAATTGAAAATTCAGAATTAACATACATGAATCATAATACAACCTCCAAGTTAACATTTATAAACTTATATCAAATTACATAAGGTTATTTCCAGCTCACAAATTGGGAGAACATTTGTGATTATAATGAAGATTGTTTCACCTAGGTTATTGATTACTTGGCATAGAACAATAACGAATAGCTGAGGCGTCTGAAGGCAGAATTATTGTAGTTTGCTGGGAGTGTGGACTACTGGAAGTAAATTCAATGCTGGTGTATTGTCTGATATGGATTTGAGCAGTTAAATGTGGGGACAATTGCTGCACTCAAGGAGTTTTGGGCATCGAATTGCCTTAATATTCAGCCTATTTCCAATTGTGAAGAAGTAAGAACTGTTTAAAAATGTCAAAATCCTAAGTCTTTGTCTCTAAAACCTGTTAGTGAACAGCAAGCAAATAAATTCAAGTTTACACACTTTTGGAATAAATTTTTGTTATTTTTATATATCTCTAATAGAGCATCAAATATTTATCTTGTGAGTGTTCCAAATATTGTGAAAGATATATGAAAATAATTTAAACGAACAACTCATAAACCAAAAAATTGAAAACTGTTATATATATATATATATATTTTTAAAACATGCTTTGATGTGGGGGACTCCTGGGGACGGTTGGGGGACGGCTCATTGCGTCCCCTGGTCAGCGTCCCTATTTGGTCAACGGTGTCCCCCCGTCCTGGGGACGTTTCCTGTGTTTTTTGAAAAAAGAGGGACGTTCTACTGTCCCCCAACCCCCGTAGGGGACACGTCCCCGGGTTTCCCTTGTTTGAATTGCAAAAGGATTAATACTTGGAAACAAGTTGCCATCCACTGTAAACTTTGATTTCCAATATGAAAAAAATCACCTAGGATGCTGTGCTTCTCAATTGCAGATTCACCAAGGTTTTTATAGAATTTTCATGAGGCTATTTTGTAAAGTTTATCTTGCCTGAGACTTAGTTGGATGTAGGCCTTTTGTAGAGGCCTGAAATTCTACTTCGATGTTAAAAGCTTCTTTTTTGTGATCTTGGAGCAGGGAACCTAGACCTACTTTACCTGGATTGCTTTTCGAGGCATTATCAAAATTTAGTTTGATCCGGCTCTCTGGAGGAGAGATGATTTTATCGATTGTTATTTTGAACCTTGTACTCATATATTAAGGAGGGATTTATTCATCATTTTATTTGCACTATAATTGATGACATTTTCAAGCAGATAAATATTCACCATCTTAAACCGTTTATCCATCACATTGTTTGCAACTTGAGAACAGTGCAAATAATGTAATGGGTAAACACAGTTTACCTGAAATGCATTTGCATAGTCAACTGAAACTGTTTGTCTATCATATTTATTGCACCCTTTGTAGCTAAATGTGCTTTATAACTTGCTGGAACTGGGTGCAAATAATGTAATGGGTAAACACAGTTTAGCTGAAATCATTTGCGTAGCTGACTGAAACTGTTTATCTGACACATTTCTTGCACCTATTGTAGCTCCATATCCTTTATAATTTGCAGAACTGTTTATCTATCTAATTATTTGCAATTCAAGGACAGTTCAAATTATATGATGGATAGATGCATTGCATATGAAGCTTTGTATTGATTCTATTGATTAAATTTTCTATGAAGCTGGGAAGCATTGTGCAAATAGGATAATGGATGAAAAATATTAGATAAAGCTGTCTATCAATGATATCATTTCTTAAATAGCTGGAATGCTTCTCTACCGTGCTGTATGGTGCAAAATTGCAAACAATACAATGCATAGATGCATCCTATGGCAGTATATAGTGAAATTTGGTTTGACTAGCTGGTTTTAATATGGTATAGGATGTGCTCAGACTACCATTATTTAAACGAGGCCAAAGTTTTGACTTTATGTGCATATATGAGTGGTGTTGGCACGGAATGTAAGTTACTGGTAGTGTTTTCAATCTGTCCAATTAGTGGGTTGGAGTCATCCTGATGGGAAATGTTTGAATTTTTTTTAATTCTAATGGGTTGATGTAGAATAGGGTTAAAAAAGTTGTCCATGGTAAGTTCAATTGAGGTAGACATTGTTATGCTCATATAGGTTGGGTACATGACAGAAATGTGTGGTTTTTAGTCATTGTCTATGATTGAGAGTGCATTTATCTGACCTCATTGTCCTCTGATACAGCCATTGCTTATTTTTAACTCTGATAAAATTTTGCCTGGAAGTGAATATTATGGTTGTGCATGGTGGAATGCATCCTCCCTATTTGAATGAATTTACAAAGGAGGGGAAAATGATAACATTAAAAAAGGTACTGACAAAATCAGAATTGTGCTAGTCTATTTTTGGAGTCACAGTTAAATCCAAAAGAAATAAGTACAGGAGTTAGAATTTTTTCCTCTTGTCTAACATTACTTGGTATATCAATTTGTCAAGAATTACCCGAAGATGTCATGGTAGTGGGGATCTCCACCTGTGGTCTCTCTGTTTAATTGAACTTTTGTAATTGCTTATCCTAAATCCCTATGCAAGATTGAAAAAATTAGATGGAAGTTCTTTTAGTCTTGGGACATCTGAAGCTGTAAGAGTTTTTTTAGTACTATCTATGTGCACTGAGATTTCAAAGGATTTATAGTCGCTTTATATTCAATCAAGAACATTCTGATTGAACTTGAACCTGAAAGGACTTGGAAAAGGCACTATTATTGACCTTATCAAGTGCTTTGGATAGATTTTATTGAATACCATAACCTTTTACATTTCCAACTAAGGGAGAGATTATTTGATCTCAGATTTTAATAGTGTACCTTGTTTCTGAGGCATTCACGGATAAAATAGTGTTTATTTTGTTAGCTCTAATGGCAAACTGATTTTGTAGACTATATCACAAAAGGAAATGTGTTAAAAACATCAAAACCAGGTGCACCTCTTCTTAGAAACTAGAGCTAGAAAGGTTTAATTGGAGTTACAATGGTTTGTGTTGGCACTTGGGCATTCTCAACAACCCTTAGGTGGTCCTCTTCATCAAGCATCAAAATAGTAATTAAAATGCTGAAAAATACCTGCTGCTGTGGAATTATATTATTTTTGGTTTGGTACTGTTCAGTCTACATGTTAGTTTCTTTGATTGTTGCCCAAAGAGGTCAGTTACACTTGATTAGATTATCTGAAAGAAGAAGTTTGCCGATGGAATTTTTTTGATAGCTTTCCAACTTTTTGTTGAAGTCTATAACTGAGTTGTATGAGTACTTACATTTGAATTTCAAAATATTTGATATAAGCTTTATACTATTGTCTATGGATTCAGCATCAAATCACTGTGTTGCATTGGATGTGGAAGGGCGTTGCTATACTTGGGGTCGTAATGATGTAAGTTGGTTTTGGATTCTGTAATCAATTTCTTGTATGAGAGTATTTGAACTGTTTGGATACAATCATTACCTGTTTATGTTTGCAGAAGGGACAACTGGGACATGGAGACCTAGTACAACGTGACAAGCCAACTCTTTTATCAGGATTATCAAAGTAAGTTTTGGATGTTGTTAGTGTCTATCATAAATACATCAATTGTTGCTGGAAATTTGTTCTATTTGCAATAAGGAAAATATACATTATATTGTTTAACGATTCTGTTGTTGTAAACCTTTATTACAGTAAAAACAATCACTTCTTAAATCATATTCATAGGTAGGCACTGTGAATGTCTTGGAGGATCTGTAAAATGTAAGCAGTTCTTTAACATGGGTGAATTTTGATTGGTTTTGGAAATTGAGTGTTTGGGGCTGTTATGCAGGCCCTCTTATGAACTTTAGTAAATAACTTCAATGACAATGAAGAGAAACAGTCCAAGTGATAGTAATGATGGGAAGTACTACATTCTAAACAAATGGAGATCACTTTGAGAGGGCCCAATCTCTAATACTTGGGAATTTCTCAAATGGAGTCCTATTAAGATCAAACTCCAGTTATATGATATTATGTTCTCACTCCTTGATCGTCCTTATACCAATGTCTTTAATTCACTGTGAATCCACTCAAGTATTTTCCAATTGCGACTGGTTTTCAATGACTTTTCCCCGATTCTAGGTCATCATCCTGTTCATTTTCAAGAATATGTTGATTTTTGTTGAATTTGAATTATATCGGATTTTCTTGGTTGGGGGTTAAGGTAGAGAACCATATTTGTTTGATTTTTTTTTGGTTAGAGTCATTTTCAATATGCGATCCACATTGAATTGTTTTCAAGAAAGAACGGGGTAGAAATTTACTTATTGGGAGGTTCTACCATTGATGGCTAGTTCTTTGAAATCCTGAGAATAAGGTTATATGGAGACATTGGAAGAACCTGAAGTGTACTTTACTGCTTTCTAATTTCAAGATGGAACAGGAATAATTCCGTATGCAGCTGATACATGGGACTGAAACATGTTCTAGACATTCTGAAACAAACTTGCTGCTGCCAATGATTGTTGGGCATGAGCATGAAGTTTCAGCTAAAACATATTATATATATATATATATCTGTGTGTGTGTGTGCTTTAGACAATCTGAAACAAACTTGCTGCTGCCAATGATTGCACTGCATTTGGCTCATTAGAGAAAGAGAGTATGTTTTAGACATTCTAAAACAAACTTGTCTTTGCCAATAATTCCTGGGCATGTTCATGATGCTTCGGCTCAAGAGAGAAAGAGAGAATGTTTAACATTCTAAAACAAACCTGTCGCTTCCAATGGTTGTTGGGCATGAGCATAAAGTTTTGGCTAACATATATATTTAGACATTCTGAAACAGGGTCTTATATATATATGCTTTATACCTTTTGAAAATAACTTGCTGCTTGTAATGATTGCTGGGCATGTGCATGATGCTTTGGTTTGAGAGAGATAGGGGTGGAAGAGAGATAGATTAATAGAGGGAGATTAAAAGAGAGGGAGGGGGAGAAAGAAAGATAGATAGTGGGAGGGGGGCGAGATAGAGGGAGAAAAAGAGAGGGGGAGGGGAAGGGGGCAAGAGAGGGATGGAGAGATATAGAGGGCGAAAGAGAGAGGGGGGAGAATGAGGGAGATAGAGAGATGGTAGAAAGAGATAGAGAGATAGATGGAGATGGAGGGGGAAAGAGAGGATAAAGAGAGATAGAGGGGAAGAGATAAAGAGGGAGAGAGAGGAAGGGTGAGAGATAGAGGGGAAGAGATAAAGAGGGAGAGAGAGGAAGGGTGAGAGATAGAGAGGGAGAAAGAGATGGATAGATAGATGGAGGGGTGGTAGGGAGCTAGAGAGAGATAGAGAGATGAAGAGAGAGAGATAGAAAGATAGAGGGAGTGAGGGGGGAGAAAGAGAGAGATAAGAGGGGTAAAGAGATGGAGAGGGAGGGGGAGAAAAAGAGAGAAAGAGAGAGGGGCAGAAAGATAACGAGGGAGGCAAGAGAGGGAGAGGGCGAGAGATGAAGAAAGAGAAAGATAATTTTTTTATTGCTAATTGCTAATTGCTTTGCGTGATGAGGTTATTGGTATTTTTTTCTCATTGAGAGTTTATTGTTAGTTGTCAAAATTTCTCTTTGCTTGAAGAATATGAAACTTTCTACTAATTGCACCAACCTTGGAAGGTGGAAGCTTGTCGACACCACTAACTTACAATACATGATGAGTAGCAATATATAAAACAAATAAAGGAGAAATGCACTCAAAATACAATTTAAGATTCAACGATTAACTTACAAACAATAAACTTATGTGCCTTTGTACTAGTTCAATCTAATGAACCATGCAAGTCTGTTCTATTTGTTATGGTGTCAAGTATTGTTTTATGGCTAGACTCATGAGCTTTTCATAAGTTCTTATTGTGTGGTCAACCCCCATATTTGATCAATGGAACACTCAATGAAATAATAAGTTTAGAATAATGAAGAATTTTTCTTGGTGTGAAAGTCCTCAAACTACTAGACATCATGTATTCTTTATTGGGCAGCTTTTAAGCCATGTTTAAGTAAGAACCACAAATCTTGTAAGATATTTAACATCTTTTCCATTTGTGATAGGGGTTATCAATTTACAACGATTTTTTTTATTTTTTGTATGAAATCCCTTGAACAATCACACATTAGGCTTTTTCATTGGGTATTTTCAAAGCAATACTCCAATAACAATCAAGGATCTTGTAAGATAACTCAATGTTTTCTCCATTTGTGTTTGGAGTTGTCAATTTCTTTTTTGTTTCAATACATTGACACATAATGCATTCCTTCTTCATTTTAATAATAGTTGCATAATCATAACATAGATTGAATAGTACAAAAGAGCTAATCTCAATAAATAATACAAAAATGCTACATGAGGAGTTAACATATTAATTTTAACTAATTTATGTATCTATAATACTTGGTTGCACTATATATGATATGTGGTCAAAGTCAATTGATGATTATGTGTCCATGTGTTGTGCTTGTGGAGGTCAATAGATCTCAAGCACACATGAAAGTCCAAAATACAATTCATCTATCTACTTTTTTCACTCATTTGTTCCAAATAAATGCATACATGAACAAAAACATGTCATTATGTCATATGAATAGTCTATGAATTTGCATTTGAGCTTCTAAAGGAGTGGAACTCACTTTTGTGATGATAAAATCAGTTTCATATTTTGACATGTTTCTTTTTTCTACCAGCTTAGAAAATCTACAAATTGTTGACTTACCTTCATGATGTTGATGTTATAGCAGCTATGGTCTGCCCTTCACTCGCACAAGAATCACATGAATTAAATGAATAGCCTTCGGCTATTTAATTCATGTTCACTATTTTAATAAATGCAAGAGCCGACCCTTTATGATTCACATATTCTTGTTTTAGCTTGAGTCGACTTTAACTTATAATTATCATTTATTGTATTTTCCTAAAGAGGCCGACCTAAGTCAAGAGGCGCCTTATGATGTATATATACAAGGTCACTTTGTCATTGTAAATATATATCATCTCAAGCAAGTTCGCACTATTCTTTATGAGCAGAATTCGCACCTTATAGCAGCAGCTCAGATTCAAGGAGGATTTCATAGTCATTGCATTGTTTGTATTTAGAAGAAGGGCGAATACATTGTATCAAGCATTGGCCATTGTTGGGCCTGAGTTGTAAGCAGATTTCTGCTCTTGTGTTACCTTATATAAGAGAATCATTTGCTGGGTTTTTCTCCCTCAAGAGGAGGGTTTTCCCAGGGTATCTTTGTGTGTTCATTGTCTTATGTATTGCAATTCGTTTATGTACTTTATTGATTGATCTGATCTAAGATACACTAACATGGTATCAGAGCGGGTGTGAAAAAGATCGTGATCAGATTTAGTTTGCAACACTCACTTTATTCCTTTTCAGTCTATCTTCTAAATTTCTCAAGATGGTGAACGGTCTGAAAATCGAGGATAGACTCGAAGGGATCTCGAACTACACATCATGGAGGTTCAGGTTCATGCTAACTTTAGAAGAGAATGATTTGGCTGAGTTTGTGAAAACAAAAGTTCCCGAACTTGAGGGGGAAGAAGAGAAGCTGCAATGGAGAAAGAAAACACTAGGGCAAAGAAAGTATTGGTTGATTCCGTCAAGGATCATATTGTACCAATTGTCTTCAAGTTGGATACAGCAAGAGAGATGTTTACAACCTTGGAAGAGATGTACGAAATCAACAACACCAGTCGAGCCCTTGCACTGAAGCAACAACTTCATCATGTGAAAATGGCGAAAGGAGAATCTGTTATTACATACTTCATGAGGATTTCAGAGATAAAAGATCAGCTCTCCACTATTGGTCACATGATTGATGATAAAGAACTGACTATGCTTGCTCTCAATGGTCTTCCGCTTTCATGGGAGGCATTCATTCAAGGAATCAGTGCAAGATCTGAACTTCCCAAGTTTGATCGATTAAGGATTGACTGCATTCAAGAGGAGTCAAGACTAACAGCAAGAGGAATTGGTCAAAGCTCAAAGAATGAAGAATTACAAGTTCTTGCCTCTCATTCATCAAACAAAGGAAAAGGCTTTAAGAAAGGATTCTTCAAAAGGAATTGAGAAGATGGAAATGATGATGCTCCTACCTACAAAAGAAAACGAGACATGTCCAAGATTCAATGTTTTCGTTGTGATAAGTATGGTCACTTTGCGAGGGTGTGCCCTCAACGACCTAAGCTTCAAGTTGCCACTGCAGATGTTGAAGAAGTCACTCCACAAAAGGACTCCAGTGATTATCTATTTTATTCAGCCTTGTCTAGCAATGTTTCTACTGACTCTAACACTTGGTTGATTGACAGTGGTGCTTCTAGGCACATCACCGGATTCAGAAGTCACCTTTCAAACTTAATGGAAAACAACTCTAGTGATCAAGTTGTTATTGGAGATGATGCTAGATATTCTGTAAAAGGGATTGGAAATTCCACTCTTCACTTGGATTCTGGAATTTCTTTGGAGTTGAATGATGTACTGTTCGTACCAGGGATAAAGAAGAACCTTGTTTCAATTTCAGCATTAGAAGACAAGGGTTATCAAGTTGCCTTCTCTAAAGGGAAAGTTCTTATATGGGCAAAGAACTCCAACTTCAAAATTGCTCAAGTGATTGGAGTTAGACATGAATGTCTCTACACGCTGTGCACTCGTCCTCTTCAAGCACTTGTGCATAACAGTACCAGCATGTGTGATCTTTGGCATCGAAGATTGGCTCACATTCACTTTCGTGCTCTACCTATCATGGAGAAGATGGTCACCGGTCTTC
This sequence comes from Sequoiadendron giganteum, assembly GCA_007115665.2. Lineage (NCBI taxonomy): Eukaryota > Viridiplantae > Streptophyta > Pinopsida > Cupressales > Cupressaceae > Sequoiadendron > Sequoiadendron giganteum. The sequence goes on from VCHN02000014.1 coordinate 14,671,745, forward strand.
CGAAATTCGATCAAGAACATGAAGGTACATGCAAGGGATGTGCCCTAGGCAAGAACACAAAAGGTACGTTTCATTCCAGTGAAAGTAGATCTAAATGTATTCTTGATCTCATTCATTCTGATTTGTGTGGTCCAATGTCTATTGCATCATCTAGTGGTTTCTTGTATTATATTATTTTCATTGATGATTACTCTAGAAAGACTTGGATCTATTTCTTGAGATCTAAAGAATCAGAAGAAGTATTAGAAAGATTCAGAGAATTCAAAGCACAGATTGAAAATCTGTCTGGGAAGAGGATCAAAGTATTGAGATCTGATAATGGTGGAGAATACACTTCTGGCACTTTTCGAGACTTTTGTATTGAAGCAGGGATTAAGAGGGAGTTCAGTGTTCCCTATAATCCACAACAAAATGGTATTGCTGAAAGGAAGAATAGGTCTATTGTGGAAGCAGTGAAAGCTATGATCCATGATCAAGACTTACAAATCTCTCTTTGGGCTGAAGCATCAAGAACAACCATCTATGTTCAAAACAGGAGTCCCCACAGGATCTTAGAGAATAAAACTCCTGAAGAAGCATTCTCAGGCGTGATGCCTGAAGTTAGTCATTTGAGGATCTTTGGCTGTCCAGTCTATGTTTATATTCCAAAGAAAAAGAGAACAAAGCTAGAACCTTCTGGGAAGAAAGGAATTCTTGTAGGCTACAGTGAGACATCAAAAGCTTACAGGATTTACATTCCAGGACAGAAGTCTATTGAGATTAGTAGAGACGTCACATTTGAGGAAGATGTTGCTTATAGAAGGTCCAAAGGCACTCCTATGGAGATTGATGAAGAAGAACCTCCTCAAGATATGGAAGTTGACCATATTCCAGAGAATCTGAAGGAGGATACAAAACCTAAAGAAGATATTGATCCAGCTGAGCCTTTGGATCCTACTGATGGGCCTCTAGACATTGTGATTGGAAAGAAAAGACCTCTTTGGGCTCGCAGGACAATGCAGGAAGCAGAAAGGTTTGCAGCTCCAAGAGGAGCCTTCAGAGAAAGCAAGAGACCTCACAAGTTCTCTAGTTATGTTGCCTTGATGAGTCAGATTATTGAGTCAGAGCCTTCAAATGTTGAAGAAGCTTCTAGTCAACAAGTATGGAAGGATACCATGATTGAGGAGTATCAGTCTATACTTAAGAACGATGTTTGGGATATAGTTCCTAGACCCAAAGACAAATCTGTGGTGTCTTCTAAGTGGCTCTTCAAGATCAAGCATGCAGCTGATGGGAGCATTGAGAAACACAAGGCTAGATTTGTGGCTAGAGGGTTCTCACAAAAAGAGGGAGTTGACTATAAAGAAACTTTTGCTCCTGTGGCTCGTTACACATCTGTTAGAACCATCATTGCTATTGCTGCATCTAGGGGATGGAAGATTCATCAAATGGATGTAAAGACAGCTTTTCTGAATGGCATAATAGAAGAAGAGGTTTACATTGAGCAACCAGAAGGATTTGAGGTGCATGGGAAAGAGTCTCATGTCTGCAAGCTGAAGAAAGCCTTGTATGGTCTTAAACAAGCTCCTCGTGCTTGGTATGAAAGAATTGATCAGTATCTTTCAAGTCTGGGTTTCTCAAAGAATGATGCAGATTCTAACCTCTACTTAAAGTAGTAAATGGTGAAGCATTAATTTTGGTTTTATATGTTGATGACTTGATCATTACTGGTGAAGAACATCTAATTCTAAAATGCAAGAAGGAATTAGCTTCAGAATTTGAGATGAAGAATCTAGGTCTCATGCATTACTTTCTTGGCTTAGAAGTTTGGCAAAAGCCGGATGAGATGATTCTAAGTCAAGGGAAGTACACTGTTGACATTCTCAAAAGGTTTGGTATGATTGACTGCAAACCTATGTCTACACCCATGGAGACTAATTTAGATAAGTTGAAAGAAGCTGCAGCTAGTTCAGAACCAGTGGATTCTACGATGTATAGACAGTTGATTGGTTCATTGATGTATCTAGTTAACACTAGACCTGATATCTGCTATGCAATGAGTGCACTTAGCTAGTTTATGTGTGAACCAAAGCAAATACATCTTGTAGCAGCTAAACATATCCTGAGATATTTATGCGGTACAATCGGATATGGGTTGAGATATTCTTCAAACGTGGATTTGGAGCTGCATGGTTTTACTGATTCTGATTGGGCAGGATGTGTCTCAGATTGGAAGAGTACCTCTGGTTGTTGCTTCAGTTTGGGGACTGCTATGATCTCCTGGTGTAGCAGGAAACAGTCTTCAGTGGCCTTGAGTACAACTGAAGCAGAGTATATAGCAGCTTGTGTGGCAGCTCGTGAGGCAGTGTGGCTTCGTAAGCTCCTTGTAGGATTGTTTGGACAATCAATGGAGCCTACTATCATACACTGTGATAATCAAAGTTGTGTGAAGCTTTCTGTCAATCCTGTGTTTCATGACAGAACAAAACATGTTGAGATCAAGTACCACTATATTAGAGATATGGTGCAAAGGAAAGCTATACAGTTGAGGTATATCAACACTGAAGAGCAAACGGTAGACATTCTCACCAAGCCTCTCGCCAGGATGAAGTTTGTATACTTCTGAGAGAAACTTGGTATGGTGGAGAATGCAGCCTTGACTGAGAAAGAGTCTCAGTAATCAGTGATCCTTGATTGAGAATGCAACTCTCTGCTGAGAGAGAGTTGAGGTGCAAGCCCTTGATAATGCAATTCTCTGCTGAGAGAGAGTTGAGGTGCAAGCCCTTGATAATGCAATTCTCTGCTGAGAGAGAGTTGAGGTGTAAGCCCTTGATAATGCAATTCTCTGATGAGAGAGAGTTGAGGTGTAAGCCCTTGATACTGCAATTCTCTATTGAGAGAGATTTGAGGTGAAAGCCCTTGTTTCCACCCTCTGGGAGAAGCTATGGTGGATGTCATGTGTGACTCCATGACAGCATCACGTGAGGGAATCCGTGATGATTTTATTTATACCATCTATGGAAGTAGCCATAATGGTTAATATCACATTGAGGTGATATTCTATTTTGTTTTCATTCTAATATGATGTGTCTTGTGCAGATGGAAGTTCATCCCTAGCTGAGAGGGAGTGTTGATGTTATAGCAGCTATGGTCTGCCCTTCACTCGCACAAGAAACACATGAATTAAATGAATAGCCTTCAGCTATTTAATTCATGTTCACTATTTTAATAAATGCAAGAGCCGACCCTTTATGATTCACATATTCTTGTTTTAGCTTGAGCCGACTTTAACTTATAATTATCATTTATTGTATTTTCCTAAAGAGGCCGACCTAAGTCAAGAGGCGCCTTATGATGTATATATACAAGGTCACTTTGTCATTGTAAACATATTCCATCTCAAGCAAGTTCGCACTATTCTTTATGAGCAGAATTCGCACCTTATAGCAGCAGCTCGGATTCAAGGAGGATTTCATAGTCATTGCATTGTTTGTATTTAGAAGAAGGGCGAATACATTGTATCAAGCATTGGCCATTGTTGGGCCTGAGTTGTAAGCAGATTTCTGCTCTTGTGTTACCTTATATAAGAGAATCATTTGCTAGGTTTTTCTCCCTCAAGAGGAGGGTTTTCCCAGGGTATCTTTGTGTGTTCATTGTCTTATGTATTGCAATTCTTTTAAGTACTTTATTGATTGATCTGATCTAAGAAACACTAACAAACAATAGAAGCCAATTTGGTGACTAACAATAAATAGATGTGCTCTCCAAGAAGTTTGGAGAACACCCCAAAAGTCAAAAAACACTTCAAAGAATGTCATTCAAATCAATATTGCCCACAAAGCTCATTGCCAATAATAGAAACTTTGTAACTCTGAAACTACGTCCTCCAAGAACTCTGGAGTTCTCCCAACTCATCTGGATCCTACAAAAAAACCTAGGAAACTGGCCAACACTCACAAAAAAACATGGCTTAAAAATGGGAACATTACAGAAATTAAGAGTTCCAATTAATGGTCTCTCATTTACCAGTTTCTAATATCCCTTGAAAAAATTTCCTTCATAATGAGCTATATAAAACTTATAAGTTCAACATCATTTAGGGAACTATAACAGCACAAAACCTAAATGTTTTCGAAAATATTAAGAGCATCTAGAAACTTTTAAAACTAGCTTCCATATAGTAACATTCACAACATAATGAGAACATATCACATAAAAATTTGAAGTAGCTTGGGAGCATAACATTGATTTATATTATAATACGTTTAACATGTAGAAATAACACTATCCAAATATAGGCTCAAAAATGTGACAATTTCTTAATAAATACGATTTGACAAATACAAAAATTGAATCTAGCACTACAAATTTCTTAATAAACTTTTTAACCAACATTTGCAACAGATTTCGCAAATATAGAACTTGAGTCTAGTATCAAATAATTGAAACATTGAGAAACAATGGTCACAATATAAGGTGCAGAGAAATGAACAATTACTTTGTCAACACCAATATCCACCCTAACCAACATTGCAACACCAAAAATGCTTTCCAAACGCAAAAATAATAATTCCAAATTCGTCTTGCCGAATAACAATACATATTACAAACCCTAATCCCAAAAAAATGTGTAACGACATTGAAAACCGTGGATAAATGTCATGTGCAATTTAAGTGCAATCTGAAAGTGATTTAAATGTGTTTAGCCAAGAAAAAATCAATTAGCAACTATTGACCCCAATTTTATTGAAAAGATGTGATTTCATAGGTCAAAAAAATCGACAACAATGCCAATTTGCGGTTTTCCCTATTAATCAAGTGTTTTGGCAATTTATGCTTCTATGCACTTTGCAATGCTAATTATGAGGAAGGCAGACAATCAATAGAGGCTATTTGCAAAAGACTTATGCAATAGTTCTATTTGATGGAATTGGGAAAGCACATTTAGATATTTTTCAACATTTTCCTTCAAATTCTAGATGATGGAAGGGTCACTCACACTCAAGGTCTATTTGTAAGCTTCACCAACACTGTCATTATTATGATCTTTGTTACCAATTCGGGCCCTAGAGCCTATCAATTTGGGTCCATTCCAATCCAAACCTAGGGGCCATCCAAGGTCCCTTATTAGGTATGTGGGTCCATGCAAAACTAACCCGAGCAAACCCGCAATGTCAAAATGTAGTTGTATAGGTGCACTTGGCCATGGCTTGTGGAATGCACAAGGCAATAATGCAATGGGCGTAACCTCAAGGTAAAGGCTGATTTTTGTGTTTATGAAGAAATAAACTTTCATTTTAGAAGTGTCTTCATATGAAGTCCATCTTATCAGCTTTGAAAATAGAGGTTGTACAAAAACTTTGTTATCATACGACTACATTTTCCAATGAAAATACAGCTGCTCCTTAGCTTTGGGTTCCTCAAGGGATACTCCTATTTTCTGCATGAGTGTCCCATGACCCTTTCTAGTTTCCCCATAGACCTTGAAATACTTACCACATCTTCTAGCTTGTAAAATCTCTTCATACCAAGAGGTGTTGCATCATCACATGCCATACCTCTCCCTCTTCTTATCCAATCTCTGGAATATATATCTTGTTGCAAAGGAAATAAATTTAAGTTCCCAGTTGAACTAGATGCTCTATAATGGGCATAATCCTGCACATGATCACACAAACAAACTACAAAATCCAAGAAATCATGCTTTGATACCAATCTGATCCATAAACTAGTGTAGATATTCCACTCCATAATTCCTCAAAACATATCCTATACTCCCCTGATGTAGCTTGATCGCATAAATTGTTCGTCCTAATGCAGAAACAAGGAAAAACAATCCCTACAATTGCATCTTAGAGCATAGAACAAAGGTATCAGAGCATGCAACTACAAACAAAGAGCATGGAACAGCACTAAGAAAGGGAAATACCAGCAATATGACCAAGACAAAACCAAATGAGCGAAAAACTTAAGAATGAGGTGTTTCCTCATGCCATTATCTCATGAGTTGTAACAATAGTTTCTTGCCCAAAACAAGATTTGCATGGACTTCCTCGTCCCTACAACAGCAACGTCCTATACCATGCTACTTCTCCAAAGCTCTTACAATACCTAAACCTCTCTATACTCTCAAAGGTTTATAGGTTTCCGATGATGAGAGTTTACAACCAAGTTTCATAACAACATTGAAGAGAACTTCCCAAGCAATGACCTTTCTTGGATGTTTTATAACAAGAACAGTTCCAAATGAGCCAAAGAAGGAAGCTCAAGAAACATTGAAGCCAAGAGAAATCTAACACATTTTGGAGCTCTTGGATCCTGAATGCCCTATCTGGTGATTCTACATGTTCAACTACAATCTAACCTACTCCACACATCCAATTTTGATAGGGACAGTTTTGAATGTTGTTGAACTGGTGAGATGTGTTCAACAGTGATCCAATCCATCATCTTTTCCTTTTCTTCTGCCATGTTCAGTTCCCCTATGCAGTCAGTTACTTCATCCTTTTATATTTTTTGACAAACGACTTTTACAACTCAATGTATATGCCATATTTCAAGAACGAGTCTTCAATTTCTATTAACCATAAGGGGTTAGCTTCAATGAAAAAATTAAGTGACTAAGTTACCACACTTGACTAACTTTTGTGATCCAATTTCAGATCAAACTTGCTCAATCACACTTTCCTAACTACACTCAAGGCCCTAAGTACCAGTTTAATAAAAAAAATGCAACTTACATAAGTTTATCAATCCATAATAATTTCATTCATTGATCTTACAATTCTTCATCAGGTCTACTTATACAACAAAGGTATAATAATGCTTCAAAGATAAGCCCAATAGTCTTCAAAATCCAATATGCCTGAATTCCAAATGCTTTGGCTCCTCCTGATAACAAGGATCATGGTTTTTCCTTATACAGCACAGTTTTGGCTGCAAAAGAAACTATCCTAGGAACCCCAAACACACTGACTATTTCAGCACAAGCCAAACTGGCATAACTATTTTGGTCGGATATGAAATTGTCACAGATGTCTATTTTCTATGCTGAAATCAGCCTTAAGAGTGTCCAGGACTTTGGATCACTCAAAACTTAAAAGGACTTGTGTTTCCATGTTGTTCTATCAATTTGTCTTGCAATCATATTTCAGATGTTCTATAAATTTATTGTGAAACTGAGTCTACAAGTACCTTTGAGCTGGTGAGTCTCCAAGAGAACTGTTTAGTGACTCAGCTAGCTCAGCTAACTTAACCTAATATATTTCAGATCATAGCTCCCCAATTGAAAGGCTCTTAGTCCCTAATAATCCAACATATCATGCTCCTTACTTTTCTTTTCCGATCTGTAGATTCAGTCTCTTGCTGCATGGGTATCAACTGCATTTTCCCACTTCTACCAACAGATCTAGCAATGGACATCAATCTACAAAACTGATCATACAAACAAACCAACCACAAAATATAAAAACTAATACCAATCTGATCCATAATTGGTATGGAAAATCCATTACTTTATTTACCAATGCCAATTTGAGAACCTGCTACTATAAAGTCTCTTGTTGTTTTGTGCAAATTAGTATTACACAAGGAAAACAACCTTTCTGTCTCTCAAATTACGTTGATTTATGTGCCGAAATATAATAGTAATTTCCAAGCATGAATAAGAATAATACTGAACATGTTAGAAACAAGGCAAACAAAGAGAATTTAGTTTGGTGAAAACTCAAGGTGGGTTAAAAACTCCTGGAAGAGTGAAGTATCAGTCTCCTCAAGCAACTACCTTCTTTAAACGCTCACAAGAAACTTGCCCCAGGGGCTCTAGGAACACTTTGCAAAACAAAAATATCGCATTTGAAGGCCAGTTCTGCAACTTGTTCAATTACCCAGTCCTACCAACACTCAACTTGCTAAGCACTATCTTATCAAGAAAACAATGCAACTTACACAAGTTCATTCATTTGTCATTCTTACATGCCCTCAAGGGGTTTGACATGCTTGCACTGCAAGGAAGTTATGGAACTCGTATTATCCTAACAGCTATGGGAAATTTGGGATACACTCACAGGAGTTTGGTCCTCAACAATCCTGCCAAGCCATTGAATACTGGTAGCA